>APFE031265378.1:98149-160896 GCA_000404065.3 Pinus taeda
TCATTTACGCTGAGGCTGCGTCCTGTTAGCATAGGGGTACAGACTGGTAGCTCACCAAGTAGGGGAATTTCAAATTCATTTTTCATCACCAAGGAAAAGTTTTGATTCATTGCTTCTTCATTGCTACCAAAGATGATATCATAAACATACAGAACATGTATTAGCAATTTATCATTGTCAATTTTTATATATATATTGTTATTTGCTGATCCTTTTGAAAAACCTTGTTGATGGAGGTATTTGTCCAGATGATAATACCAAGCCCTTGGAGCTTGTTTAAGACCATAGAGAGCCTTTCTGATTTTGCATACAAGATTTGGATCATTTCCAAGGATGAATCCATCTGGTTGCTCAATATACACTTCTTCTTCTAAGTCTCCATTTAGAAAGGCTGATTTTACATCCATTTGATATACATTGAACTTCTGAAAGCTAGAAAGAGCAAGGAACATTCTTATGGCTTCAATTCTGGCAACTGGTGCAAAATGTTCTTCAAAGTCTATACCTTCTTGTTGAGCATACCCTTTACAAACAAGTCTAGCCTTGTTTCTAATAACATCTCAATTTTCATTTAGCTTGTTTTTGAATATCCATTTGGTCCCTATGACATTCTTATCATTAGGTCTAGGAACAAATTCCCAAGTGTTATTCTTTTCAATCTGCTCAAGTTCTTCATTCGTGGCCTTGACCCAGCATTCATCTTTGCATGATTTACTTACAATTCGTGGTTCGACGGAGGGGAGAAAGGCTAGATAGCTTGAAGCTTCTGTAATAGTTCTTCTTGTTTGAACACCTGCCACTTTCTGTCCCAAAATTTGAGTCTCGGAATGATTCTTCTATACGTACCTGGATGGAGTATTTTCTTCTACCCTTATCTGTTCTTCTGGTGCCTCATAGGTTTCTTCTTCATCATTAGTCTGATTTGACGTTGAAGGATAGTCCTCTTCATCTTCAAAATCTTCGGTTTTTATCTACTTTGGATTGTCGCTTGCTTCATCAACCACCATATCAATACTTTCAACAATTTTTCCAAGTCTTTTATTGTAACACTTATATCCTTTACTTCGGGAAGAGAAACCAAGGAGAACGCCTTCATCTACTCTAGGTTCAAACTTGCCAAGGTTGTCATCAGTCCTTTTGATGTAACATTTTCTTCCAAAAGCTTTGAAGTATTTTAATGTAGGAGTCTTACCATACCAAAGTTCATGAGGAGTTTGAGTGCTATTTACTAGGACATTTGTTTTGTTGAGAATAGTAATGGCAACAAATGCCGCTTCACCCCAGAAGGTTGCAGGAGTTCCAGACTCATCAAGCATAGGATGAGCCATTTGTTGAATGGTTCTGTTCATCCTTTCCACTACTCCATTTTGCTGAGGAGTCCTTGTAGTAAATAATTCCCTTCTTATTCCATATTCTTCACAAAATTCGAAAAATTCATTCGAGGTAAATTCCCCTCCTCGATCAGTCCTAAGGCATTTGATTATGCGATCTGATTCATTTTCAACCAAGGATTTGAAAGCTTTGAACTTTTTGAAAGCTTCATCTTTATGCTTCAGAAGTCCTATCCAACACATATTGGAAAATTCGTCAATGAACAATATAAAGTATTCTTCTCCTCAAGGTGGCTTTTTCCTTGAAGGACCAGATAAATTAGTATGGACAAGTTCAAGTGGCTTACTAGATGATCCTTCCTTCTCAAGGAAATTAGTTCTGGTTTGCTTACCAAACTGGCATGATTTGCATATTGTATTTTCTAGATTTCTGATGTTAGGGAGATCAGGAACCGCCTGATATTTACATGCTTTCCTTAGCTGAGAGAAGCTTAGATGCCCCAATCTTTTGTGCCATAGCTAGTGTTCATCATTCTTACTTAGGTAGCATTGTTGTTGTCCTCCCTTGAGTATGTATAAATTATTTGGATTTCTTATGTCTTTGATCATTGTTTCTCCTGTATCAAGCTCACGAACAATACATCCAATTGATCGAAATATTACCTCATTTCCTTGATCACACATTTGGCTAGCACTCAATAGATTATGCTCTAAGCCATCAACATACATAACATTTCTAGCTTTGACTTTTTATTTCAAAAGAACAAAACCTTTACCTTTTATGAGTGCAGGTGTTTCATTTCCGAATGAGACCTTCCTCTCCTTTTCTAAGGCACTATATGGTTGAAGTTTTTCTTTATCACTTGTCATATGTTTCGAACATCCACTGTCGATATACCACTAATTTTCTTGTCCTTCCACATATAAGGCTATACCACATCTTTCTGGTAGCAGTTCTTTCTTTCTCCACGTTTTGGGACCCAATGAAGGTTGCTCCTTCTGAGATGTTTGCCAAAAACTTACTCCTGCATTCAAAATCTTCGTGACCGAAGTTGTTACAAATAGAGAATTCTGTTTCATTTTCAAGAGAAAAAAAGTTATTGTACATCCTCTTCATGGTCCCAATCACGCTCCTTTGATTTCGTGCTTCTTGAGTCATGATGGTCTTGTAGGCAACACATTGAGAAGCTTTGTGTCCAAAGTTATGACATGAAAAACATTGGCCATTAAAGAAATTCCTGCGATTATCAAATCTACCATCTAGGTTATTGTAGTTTCCATTGAAATTCATTCTTGAGGAAAATTGAGAATGATTTAGCTATGGTTGGTTGTGGCTTTTGTTCATCCTTGAAGTAGATTGACCCCGATTTACTTGGTGATCTATTTTATGCCTTTGTTGATGATTGTCAACTTGTTCACTTCTCCTTGCTGCATCAAGATAACTTTTGGAGGTGGATGGCTTATATGCTTGAGATGCTTCTTCAATATATCAAAGACCTGTCTCGATTAGAGGATAACGCTGCACTTTGATATTCTCATCTAAAGTTTCAGATCCTTTGGCAAATCTAAGATTAAGAGCTTTTGTTCTCTCAATATCTTTTCTAAATCTCACAATTTCAAATTCTAACTTTTCATTGTGTTTTTCCCTTTTAGCAAGTTAGAATTTTAGAGTATCTATGATCATATTCTTTTCTTCTAAACAAATTTTAAGTTTAGAAATTTCTTCATAGAGATCATCTTAATTTGCATTTGCATTTGCATTTCAGAACTCCATTGGGTCTGGCTAATCACATCACACATAGATATATGTTTATAGCCACTCCTCTGTGTAGCTCCGACTGCGATCCACATATATCAGCGATCACGATATCACATTACCCGGGGTCCTGCCTTTGCCTTGTGGTATTGCCAATTGCAATCCGCTTATTTCGGCAATCACACCATCGCATCGGCCTGAGACCTTTGCCTTGGGTATATATTGCTTGCCTCCAATCCAACCCACCGATCCGATCATTGGAGGTCATTGATTGGGGGTGCCTTCCACTTGACCTTAAGTCTTGGCCTCATGCAATGTGAGTTTTCCTTATAAGGGTCTTTTGCCCATTTTTAAAGGATTTTTGACTCTTTCCCAAAGAACAAAGGGGAACTTATTTTTGTGATAACTTCTCCATCTGAAGTCCATTTTCACCCATTCAAGTTGCGTTGGATTTAGAAAGAAGGGGTCTTTGCAATGAGACTATTTCTGAGAGTAGTGTGTGACTTTCATTTTCCTTTGATTTACAAAGGATTTGTGCCATTTGGCATCTTTCACCACTTATATGAAGTCTTTTAGACTTAGAGGTTTATCCAGGATCCATTTTTGGATCACGCCTTCCCACTAAAAGAACGTTTGGTCCCCAAAAGACTGATATACTAATCTGAATAGTAAATGATAGTGAGTCACCCTCTTCTTTTAGCCTCCCTACACTTGCCTTGCATAGTGCCTCTGAACCAAAGTTTTTGACCAATTCCCTTCTTTGATGGGTTGGTCTTCCTGGGAAGAACTATTTTGCTCCTTGCTTTCCTACAAAACTTCTGCTATACTCGTCATAGATGGTGGTTTAAACTTCTTTGCCTTGATCATTGATCCAAGGTGGCTCAAACAAATGTGAAGTACATCTGCTCCACAAAAATTTCATTTGTACCTGTTTGAAAGACTGCAAACAACAACTATTAACAACAATAGGCATATAAACAACAACTAGATGGACTAAACTCCTTCTTCAACAAAAGAAATAGATTTCACACCTTGTGAACACCTCCATGTCTTGTATCCACATACAAATGATGGACTAGATAACAAGACCACAAAACATGCCTTTAAATAAATGACCCTTCAAATCAAGCATGTAGAAAAAGACCATTAGGACTCTTTTTCAAAAGATGAAACACTTCATCATTATCTCCATTTGGAGACCAAGTTAACCTCTCCCAAGTCAACATGGCATCACATCCATGTCAAAGCAATCAACCCTGCAAGTTAATTACACATACATGTTCAAAAACAAGGAAATCATCAACATCCTTTTGTTCATTGATCTCATGCTCATGCATGCATTTCATCCTTCAACTTTCACTTAAACACACTGTACTTTTGAATATGAATTGAAATATAACGTAGATGCATCAATATACATGTAATCTTAATAGGATAAGAACTCTAACTATTCCCTACCAATCCATTTCAAAGGTACTACCTTTGCTTGCACATCAGCATCATCATGTGAATCATTCTAAGACACATCATTCATGGAATCTTCACTTCCATTTCTGCCATCTTCTCTTTCCAATTTCGTTAGCTTTTGTGGAAGCATTGTTGGATTCAGAGTCCAGCATTTTGCAGTGAGATGTCCTTGCTTATGGTAGTAAGTGCACTACATGTGCATCCTCTTGACAGCATGATTTGCCTTGTCCAATGGACCTTTGGCTTCTTGTTTCTTTTCCTTCAAAAGTTTCTTGTGTGTGGCCATTCTCTTCCAACATCTGGAAACATGATGGTTATCCAAACCACAAAAGGAACATGCAATTTTTTTCCCATACATATGTGGAAGTTTATCATGCTTTGCACAATCAAAAGGAAAATGTTTAGAACCAGATTTATACCTACCTCTTTCACCTTTATTTCCTTCATGAGGAGGTGACGTAAATGAAGAAGTGGCTCCCTTTGGAACACCATTAATCACTTTAAGGTTGTTAGATCTTCCACAAATCTCTGGTTCAAGTGTGTGCTTCGGAACATCTGCATCCTGTAATTGATGTTTCAAGCTATTGTATTCCTTTTGAATACAACCTTCACACTTCTGAGGTAGAGGAAATGAACTGAAACTCCTTCTTGCGGCTATTTCAACGGCCTCCATGGCAACTTTGGAACTATCTCCATAAGACTATCCATAGCCAAGACCTAAATACTTAGGCCTTTCCTCAATCATTATTGGCTCAACAATACCTTGTGCATGTCTACCCGAGCCTTTTCCTTCATATCCCATCTTGGACATTAGCTTGGAACCTATGCCTTTAGTATGTTTTTCAAAAGAACCAATACAAGCATTCTCAGAAGAATTTGAAGACAAATTAGAATGGCTTACCTCTTCTTTAAGCTAATACTTGACTAAGGCTCCTCGGTCAACAAAGAGCTATGACTCCAACTCATGCATCCTCTTCAAGTTCATATTTGCAATATGAAGTTGCCTCTCCATTTCTTGCAGGTTGTCAGTAAGAAACTACTTCTCTTCCTTCATTATATTGAGCTGCTTTCTAAGCATGCCTCTCTTCCTTCCATCCTCATACATTTCTCTTACCATATCCATCATGGTGGTCAATTCTTGCTTCATGTATTCATTAAAGAGTCTTGTGATGAAGAAAGAAGAATTCGAGGACTCATTTGTAGAAGTTGTCATTATGCCAATGAATTCTTCTTTCTTCTTGTCCTTATTGTAATAAGCTATCAATAGCTTTCCCTTCACCTCTGCAAACTTAAACAATATTCAGTCTGCAAAGCAAGCATATAATCAACCTTTGACTATTTAAACACCTTTTAGACAAGCAGTCTTTGCTATGTCAATCAAGCATGCTGATATAACCTTCTTTGAAGGTGTCGTTAATCAAACTTAAACTCTAATACCACCTGATCTGTAAATGTGGCTCTTAAGCTTCTTATCTAACTTACAAGAACCTCTCCCACTTCCAAAGCTTTAAATACTCCCAAGTCTTATTGATTAACCAATGCAGAATTAAAATTCTTGAAAATATAGGTGTATGCTGGTATTTTTTTCTTTTTTTTACTATCAAGTTTTGTAATTACTGTTGCTTATGCTGATATTTTAAATACAAAGAATAGTAAATAATGCAGTAAGTAAAAACAAACACACAAAACAACAATTTAATTATGAGTTCACCCACAACTCTTGGGCTACATCTTCGTGAGCTCTAGTCAACTCAACTAGGCTCTCTGGGATTATGGTGTAAGACTTTTTTACAAGCTCTTAGCTTAACTCCTGCTGTTTTACACAAAAACAGTGGGTTCAGACACCATTTTATCCCCTGACTCTTGGCTCTGGCTCTTAGCTCTTGGTTCTAGCTCTTGGATCTGACTCTAGCTCTTTGGCTCTTAGTTATGGCTCTTGGCTCTAACTCTGGCTCTTTGGCTCTGGCTCTGGCTTTGGCTCTTCGCTCTGGCTTCTTGGCCCTCTGCAACCTTTAGCTCTCTGGCTCTTCACTTGAACTTCAAGTGACCCCAAACACTCCCTCAGCTGCTCTACGTTGTAGCTCTTCGACTCTTTGCAACTGCTTTCAACATTCAACTTCAGCAACCAACAGTCCTCCTATTTCTTTTGTTCTGTGGCTTTTGAAGCCAAATCGACACTGTTGGTTCATCCTCCCTGTCTTCTAACTACAATCCACTCAAATCCCTTCTATGAGTGTTAGTAATTATTTATAAACACCCTCAGGGATGAATGCCACCTATTTTGTAACGAAAGAGTGCATTGGTGCTTGAAATCCCCAAACTTTGGCATTCTCAGCTTACACAAGAAAAATGCACTAATACAAGAAAAATCTGCATAGAACACTATTCACTCGGGTTCACGCGTAAGTCACCATCGTAAGTTGCTTTGGCCTGGTTCCAAGGTTTCCCTTTGTATTCCAAAAATGCATTAAAACATGGAAAATATCACAAAATTGGCTTAGTGTGGACTTGAAATAATATTCATTTGCATTTCAGAACTCCATTAGGTTCGACTAATCGCATCACACATACACAGACACACACAGATATATATATATATATATATATATATATATATATATATATATATATATAATATATATATATATATATATATATATATATATATATATATATATATATATATATATATATATATATATATATAGATATATATAACTGCTCCTCTGTGTAGCTCTGATTGCAATCCGTCGATATCAGCGATCATGATATCACATCACTCGGGGTCCCGCCTTTGCCTTGTGGTATCACCGATTGCGATCCGCCGATTTTGGCGATCCCACCATTGCATCAGCCCGAGACCTTTGCCTTGGGTATAGACCACCTGCCTCCAATCCGACCCACTAATCCGATCATCGAAGGTCACTGATCGGGGGTGGATTCCACCCGACTTTAAGTCTTGGCCTCATGCGATGCGAATTTTCCTTATAAGGTTATTTTGCCCATTTTTAAAGGATTTTTTGCATCTTTCCCAAAGAACAAAGGGGAACATATTTTTGTGATAACTTCTCCATCTGAAGTTTGTTTTCACTAATTCAAGTTGCGTTGGATTCAGAATGAAGGGGTCTCTGCAATGAGACTATTTCGAAGAGCAACCTGTAACTTTCATTTTCCTCTGATTTATAAAGGATTTGTGCCATCTGGAACCTTTCACCTCTTATAAGTCTTTTAGACTTAGAGGTTTATCCAAGATCCATTTTTGGATCAGATACACATCATATGCTCACATCTATGTTTAATGAAGATAATAGATCCTTTGCAAACCTTAATATATTTTCACTATCATGATGAAATAAATTAGAAAACCGGAGACTATGATCATATCCCATTTCACTGTCATATATGCCAAGAATATGGCCACTTGTATTGGGATTTTCCTTTTCTATAGCAAACATATCCTTCAAAAAAAATTGAGACAAAAAGATGCATAAGGTTATGGGATGGTGGCAAAATGAATATTCAATCAAATAAAGAAGGGAAATCCTCACTTGAGGAATCCTCCTCAAGCCAACAACAAATTGGTAGCTCTGAGTAAAGACTCTGAAATTCTCAATATCCATGCTTAGGAAACCCACCCAGAAAACATAGCATTTATTAAGGCGCTACAAAAAGAAAATCCCTAGAAGTTAGCATGAAGGAGTCATAGAAAAATAACTGCAAAAATGTGGAAGCTTCATTAGAAGGAAACCGATAAGACATAAAGGAAATAGATGTAGATTAGATACTCTTATAGGCATGGTAGAAGAATTACAAGGTAAGGATCTACAGTAATTTCCTGAACAAAATTCCAAGATATTATACAAGGCCTATTTAAGCCTTCAAAAATCTCAAAACCCTAGCTCATTAACCCATGGCACCCATACTCACAATTACAAGGAGTCGATAAAGCCTCTCAAGTAAATCAAGAAGAAAGGCAGAAATAGCAGAAAGGATCTTCTCAAAGAGCTAGGAGACATTCTATCCAACACAAGTAAAGTCATCCTTGTCTTGGAGGTATTCCCCTCTATTCATCATCCTTCTTAATGAAGTTGATCACATGGAACATTAGGGGCTTAAATTGTAGAGGAAAATAAACGAACCTACAAGACTATATCTATAGGGAAAACCGTATGATAATAATGATATAAGAGACTAAATTCTCTAGTGAGTGATTGAATGAAATAACCAATAAGTTTTGGAAAGTATCTAGACTATTTATTGCTTAAAAACAACCAAGTACTGAACATTAATCTATAAAACCAGGGATCTGTATTTCTATATTAAGGTAGTCGAAAAATTTTATGTAATAGGCTTTCAAGAGATACTGTTGTTTCTATATGATCTAATATGAGGTCTAAATCTCTCTCATACAAGATGGTTGATCTTAACTATCAACAAATTGTTTCACATCTAATGAAATCAAATCTAATTACAATAAGGAAATTTTAATGCACAACTAATTACTGAATAAATGTTCTAACTAAGAAACAACATAATTAATCTTAATTCTAAACTTATCAGTGATCTAACCATTCATAAAAGAATATCAGAAATGGTCTAATTTAATAGTAGTGCTTCAGTAAATAGTAATAATGAAACAAGAATGAAAAATCGAAGAAACAACTATCATTTACCCGAGAAACAACAAAATGAAATAATTCTATGAACTCTATTGTTATTGAAAACATAAAAAAATTCCTTAATAAACATCTATTGGGAAAGAACTATTTAGAAAGAGGAAACAACAAATGTTAACCTACTTTACTTTACATAGATAAGACAATGCTTCAACTAGGAAGCAAATCCAAACTGTCTGGAATTAGACCACGTCTAAGAAAAACTCAGATTAAGAAATAATTGAAAATGCTAAAATCAAATAAGAAGTCTTTATATTTTCTGTATTCAAGCTTCTGTGATCCATAATGAATTAAACAAAGTATTTTGGTAGAAATCACATGAGAGAATTTTTTGGCCAGCGCGTTTCAAACCAGCAAGTGTGGTTCATCATCAAGACCAGATGAAGAGAAAAACCACAGCAAAGGCTTAAATAGAGAGCAATGAAGAGACATAATTTCAAGTAATGGCTATATTTGAACAATAATGTTTAAATTATAATATTAATTATCAATATATTAAAACAAATTTTATTAAGTAACAACTAGATTAAACAAGTAGTTTTTGAAAAGCATATTTAAATAATGATATTATTTCATATAATTTATTAAAAATATTAATAGGCAACAGCTATACTATTAATAGGTATAGTCGTACCTATTAATATTTTTAATAAATAATGAAATAATATCATTATTTAAATATTTTTTCAAAAACTAGCCGTTTAATATAGCTGTTACTTAATAATATTTGTTTTAAATATATTAATAAATTAATATTATAATTTAAACATTATTGTTCAAATATAGTCATTACTTGAAATTATGTCTCTACATTGCTCTCTATTTAAGCCTTTGCCATGGTCTGTCTCTTCATTTGGTCTTGATGATGAACCACACTTGTTGGTTTGAAACGCGTTGGCCAAAACATTCTCTCATGTGATTTCTACCAAATGATTTTTTTAAGTCTTTATATTATAATCCTTCGGAAAAATGATTATAGTAAAAAAATTGTGTTCATAGTTCTATATTTTACAAAACGTACACCCCATTAGAGGTGAATTCCTCTCCTTTATATATTACAAAAATGAGAGATATAATAGAAAATATACATAATAAGGAATGTTTCTGAGAATCAAAGATTCTCTAGAACATTCTTCTTAAATTAGGCTAACTCTCATATCTTCAACGAAGAAACATGGAAATTTGTTCGTAACTAATTCTTCAATTAGAAACAGGTTTTTTTGAATTAGCCACGAGTTATTCAACATTGTCATCCTTCGTATATCTTCACAATCCCTATTTTCAACACGATATCAATCCTTGTTTTCAAAACGATATCATCCAATGAATTATTAGCTTAATTACAAGGAAACATCTTTAGTTTATATTATTAAAATGTAATCACGTAAGCAAATAAATTTTTACCAAATTTTAAACCATACTGAGCAAAGAATATGAATCTAAGTTAAAAACAAGGAATTATTATAAAAACTTAACAAATTAGATAAAAGAAAATATAACAAATGCAAGGCCCAACATCACCCCCCAACTAACCTGATTGCATGTCGTCATGCAATTAATCTCTAGATCATGCAAACAAATAGTTAACATACAAGGCATTCAAGGAGTAAGCTTCATAAGTTTTTTCTCCTTTGTACCTGAATCTAGCCCTGTACTTGATTTCTTGGAGAGCCGAGTACTCAGTCTGTTTAGAAAATTCATGATCAGATCAATAACATGATAGGGAAACCAAATCATGTGACACTGGTACCTGCATTCCATCTAATTAACCCCTACCTCCATTACAATTGCTGTATAGTCATGAACTCTAGAGAGAGCTAGCTGGAAGTTATGGAGGCTAAAGGCTTCCTTATTCTTCACCTCTTGTGAAGATATCACCCATATCATTCTAGCGCCTTTTACTGGATCATCCTTGATGTCCTCCAAATAGTCAAGCCCTGAAATCAATACTCCCAAATGAATATTTTGGTATGAAGAGAAAACATTAGACTCTTGAGAAAATCAGTTATGCCTATATAATTAAATGGATGTGTTCTTAGGTTCTCCTCGAATCCATGTCATAGTTTTCCTCGTTCCACTCATAAGTGTTACGTGCCTCCTGCCATTTTATCTGATTTTGTGTGAAAGATATAAGTGCTTGAAGTTGCACATCTCCGACAAAGGGTACAATAGTTTCATTTCTTTGTTCCATCAGTGGAAAATTATGCATATAAAGTTCACATAGAAGATATTGTGCACACTCATTCTACTTATGGAAAACATTTATGAAATTTAAAAAATTAGTAAACTCATAGGGAAACCCATGTTGTACTTATATAATATTAAGCATTAGATATTTCTCCACTAAAAACATAGCATAATTGTAGGATTGATCTCTATACGCAAAGACACCTGGGATCATGGAACAAATCTCATCCCTTTCTTGGGTTAATTTGTGAATTTTTTTGGGTTGTGTTATATTCTTTCCACGACTATCCTACTTAGTTAACTCGGGGTTGGAGGGGGGATGGAGGCCCCCCTTTGTTGCACCGATTGCGCAACAGGGGGTCACAAGGGGGTCAACAACCCCACCTATTCGGGGGCTTTGAGGGGGGCGCGTAGTCCCCCTCTATGGGGTTCGGGGCAGTGGCCTGGGAATTCTTTTTTGGACCCTATATTAGGTTGGGCAGACCTACCTATGGTTTTCTGCATGGTTTTCGCACATGGTTTTCAGTCCATGGTGTTGGACACGATGATTTTTTCGGTCCATGGTATTGGATGCTTCGGTGTGTATAAATATGTATTGTAACATTGAAAGGAATATAATGAAAAATCAAGCTGGTAGTCCCGGTTTTGGGATCCAGGTGAAAATCTGTGTATATGTGTTTTATGTGTTATGCTCTTGCATTGTTTATTTTCCGTCTTTTAGAATTCATATGTGCGTAATTTTTGTATGGGGTTAAAACCTACATTTGGCATCTGAGTTGTTTTGGCTTCAGTGGGACGCCTTTGTTGCCAAGGGGTTTCGCTCGGGCCTATGGTAGACCCTGTTCAATGGGAGATCTACAGGATCGATTTTGGTGGTGAAAGAAGATGGCGAGCAGTGGAAAGATAGAGATAAAGAAATTTAATGGTTAGAGTTTTGAGTTGTGGAAACTCAATATGGAGGATCTGTTGGTCGATAAAGATCAATGGATCATGGTAGATCCAAGTACTAAACCAGCGGGAGTGTCTGATGAAGAATGTAAGAAGTTTGATCGGAAGGCAAAGAGCACAATATGATTGTGTGTCTCAGATTCAGTATTGCTGAATGTATCAGGGGAACCTATGGCTAAGGCTTTGTGGGACAAATTAGGGAATTTGTACCAATCTATGTCTCTGGTGAATAAACTATTCCTATGGAAAAAGTTGTATAACCTGAGGATGAAAGATGGAGACTCGGGGACAAAGCATATGAACTCATTTAATACTGTGGTATGTTATTTATTATCTGTTGATATTAAAATTTCAGGTGAAGATAAGTGCATCAATTTTTTTTGTTCTCTAACATATTCGTGGGATAGTCTGGTTATTGCAATAGGTATCAATGCAAGTGCCTTGCAGTTTGATGAAATAGTCCATCCTTGCTGACGTAGGAGATGAGATGGAAAAATATGGAGAGCTAGAATGGTGATGCCTTGTCAGTACGAGGATGGTCCCATAATAGAAACAAATATAAGTCATCGAGTGGGAGATCTAAATCTAGAGGGAGATCTAAATATCCAGAAAAACCTATAAAGGTGGTTTGCTGGAAATGCAGAAATAAAGGGCACTACAAAAGTGACTGTAAATCTAAAGCTCCTGACAAAGGAAAGGGATCTGATGATGCTCCTTTTGCAGTGGCAAAAACCACCTCTCATGAAGTTGGGGATGTGTACTTGGCTTCTTCAAGTACACATGTAGATCATGAGGCATGGTTTATTGACTCAGGTGCATCCTTTCACTTCACTCCCCGTAGAGAGTGGTTCTGTGAGTATGAGAAATATGATGGTGGTGATGTCTTCTTAGTGGATTGTGGTATTGCTTGTTTTTGAAAGGTGGGCTCTCTAGTCTTCATCCATATTCCAGCTTGGAGGTATAAGGATTGTAAATAATGTTTCTTGTAATTCTCTCTTTTCATGCCATTTAATGAATGAAGGCCTGCCCACTATTGAGCAGGGCCCAGAGACATAGTCCAAATTGGATGAACTCCATAATAAAATCATTGTGTCATGTTTTCTTGATTATCGTGTTATTTCCACATGGTTTTTCTATGTTTTTAAGTACCTTGGTTAATAAACTTTGTTTTATGTAATTCTGATGCATCTATAAGCAAAAGATCTTGGATCAAGTTTGGTATCATAGCAAGTATTTGTTGATGTGAATTGCATGAGTATATGCTAACCTGAAACAAGCTATGAAAGGGAAAAGGAAAGCTTAAGTCCTTTGGCCCTGAAGCAAGACGTGCATAATGAAGAAGAAACATGGCAAATGAAGAATCTCGTTGGGAAGAGGAACATAATTTCCTAAGGTATTCTACAATATGGCCAAGAAAGTGGACAAGCTATTTTCAGGGTATGATAAGGCACTTCGGCATGAGAAGATAGATTTCAATGGAAATAGATTAGTACATCATCGAGATGGTGGAGAATATACCCCTCCCTCTCCCTCTTCCAGTGATGGTTTTGCTTCTTCTTCTTCTCATCATGGAATGTTGATTGTGAAGAACCGCCTATAGCGTTAGCTGCCGAGTTCAATATGTAGACAAAGAGGTTTTGTTCCATATTTAAAATGGGTTTCTTAATACTTGTAAAGGTTTGTTGCATGTAGCATTCAGGCTCGAGATCCCTGGTCTTAAGACAATCCCACCTGCCAAACTTGGCCTATGGTTAGAACTGCCCAAGAGTTGAGGAATTACTGCCATGCTTGTATGAAAGACCCTTTTTCATCGGAAGAAGGTAGAGGACTAGTGGTATAGTTCATAATCATTTCACGTAGTAGACCCTGACCTGGAAGCAGGCCAAGACCTTGCCTTGAGCAGTAAGGAAGTTCCGAGAAGTTGCAGAAGGCTCGATTATCCAAATTGGGTGTTTGGATAGGCGTTTGTGCACAATTTTTCACTAGGATTTCAATGGTACTGTCTGTTTTTCAAAGATGGGCTCTCCAATCTTCATCCATATTCTAGCTTGGAGGTATAAGGATTGTAAAGAATGTTTCTTGTACTTCTCCCTTTTCATGCCATTTAATGAATGAAGGCCTCCCCACTATTGAACAGGGCCCAGAGACGTAGTCCAAATTGGATGAACTCCATAATCAAATCATTGTGTCATGTTTTCTTGATTATCGTGTTATTTTCGCATGGTTTTTCTATTTTTTTAAGTTCCATGGTTAATAAACTCTGTTATATGTAATTCTGATGTATCTATAAGAAAAAGATCTTGGATCAAGTTTGGTATCAGAGCAGGTATTTGTCAATGTGAATTGCATGAGTATATGCTAACTGGAAACAAGCTGCAAAAGGGAAAAGAAAAGCTTAAGTCCTTTGACCCTGAAGAAGAATGTGCACAATGAAGAAGAAACATGGCAAATGAAGAAGCTTGTTAGCCATAATTTTCGTAAGGTATTCTACAATATGGCCGAGAAAGTGGATAAGCTGTTTTCAAGATATGACAAGGCACTTCAGCATGAGAAGACACATTTCGATGGCAATAGATCAGTACATCATGGAGATGGTGGAGAAGATCCCCCTCCCTCTCCATCTTCTAGTGATGGTTCTGCTTCTTCTTCTTCTCATCATGGAACGTTGATTGTGAAGAACTGCCAATAGCGTTAGCTACTGAGTTCAATGTGTAGTCAAAGAGGTTTCGTTCCATATTTAAAATGGGTTTCTCCATACTTGTAAACGTTTTTTGCATGTATCATTCAGGCCTGAGATCCCTGGTCTTAAGACAATCCCACCTGCCTAACTTGGTCTATGGTTAGAATTTCTCAAGAGTTGTGGAATTACTGCCATGCTTGTATGAAAGACCCTTTTGCGTCAGAAGAAGGTAGAGGACTAGCGGTATAGTTCATAATCATTTCACCTAGCAGACCTTGACCTGGAAGTAGGCTGAGACCTTGCCTTGAGCAGTAAGGAAGTTCCGAGAACTTGCAGAAGTCTTGATTATCCAAATTGGGTATTTGGATAGGAGTTTGTGCACACTTTTTCACTAGGATTTTAGTGGTACTATTTGTTTTTGAAAGGTGGGCTCTCCAGTCTTCATCCATATTCCAGCTTGGAGCTATAACGATTGTAAAGAATGTTTCTTGTACTTCTCCCTTTTCATGCCATTTAATGAATGAAGGCCTCCCCACTATTGAGCAGGGCCCAGAGACGTAGTCCAAATTGGATGAACTCCATAGTCAAGTAATTGTGTCATGTTTTCTTGATTATCGTGTTATTTCCGCATGGTTTTTCTATGTTTTTAAGTTCCATGGTTAATAAACTCTGTTATATGTAATTCTGATGTATCTATAAGCAAAAGATCTTGGATCAAGTTTGGTATTAGAGCAGGTATTTGTCGATGTGAATTGCATGAGTATATGCTAACCTGAAACAAGCTACGAAGGGGAAAAGGAAAGCTTAAGTCCTTTGACCCTGAAGCAGAATGTGCACAATGAAGAAGAAACATGGAAAATGAAGAAGATTGTTGGGAAGAGGAACATAATTTTCGTAAGGTATTCTGCAATATGGCCGAGAAAGTGGACAAGCTGTTTTCAAGGTATGATAAGGCACTTCGGCACAAGAAGACAGATTTCAATGGCAATAGATCAGTACATCATGGAGATGGTGGAGAAGATCCCCCTCCATCTCCATCTTCCAGTGATGGTTCTTCTTCTTCTTCTTCTCATCATTCTCGTAGATGTCATAGACATACATCTAAGAAACCTTTCCTTAAACTAGATGTAAAGTTTAACTTGCCTACTACTACATTCAATAGATCAAGGAAGACTAGGTAAATATCTAGTTGGCATCCCTTCAGCTGAGTGGCACCACTCTTGTTTGGTGGGAGAGAAGATTGCAAGGAAAAAAAAGGTGGGTAACCTTCTTTCCTCATGGTCAAATTTTGTTTTTTCATTGAAGAATCAGTTTTACCCTCTGGGATATAAAAAAAAGCATTAACGGAATGGAAACTCCTAAGGTAAGAAAGGGTCAAAATGTGAACAACTTCACTGAAGAATTTAGGAAACGAGCATTGAATTTGAACATTCCAATAGATTCACTAGAGATTGTAACTAAGTATATCGATTCCTTACATAGTTACATAAGGAATTCATTACTATTGTTTGAGCTTGCTACTATCGATGAGGCGAGTGTGAAGGCCATGCATCTTGAGAGCAAGGGGACACATGAACAAAATGACCACCCAAAAGGAGTCGCAATTGCCAAGAGAAGAGAGGCAAAACCCTCTTTTACCCATTGTGAGAAAGAGGGACATGCCGAAGAGAATTACTAGAAACTGCACCTTGAGATGAGACCTAAGAGGAATGATAGAAATGAGAGGTAAAAGCTAATTGCCACCATGAGACAAGATCATCATTCTAAATTAGAGGAGGATGATAAGGGCACTGTTGTGGGATTTGCACGAGGTAGACAATTGACTTGGGGTCAGCTTTTGGTGATGAAAGGAAGATTGCAGCTCTTGGGCTTGTAGCAGACGGAACCATTGATTTGGGTAATGAAACAAAAGTTTCAATAGGTATTGTACCAAAGGTGAAAGGGACACCCAATGAGGCATTGCTCTAGGAACTTGAGAAGATCAACCAAAGAATTCAAGTAGAGAATACTGAACTAAGGAGACTCCTACAGTAAGCAGAAAAGGACAAGAAAAAGGTTGCTACATGAGTTGAAAGTTAAGGACGAGGCCTTAGAAAAGCTACATCATAACCACCTTAAGATAAAAAGTGACTCTTCGGTTTCATGTACCTTTCCTAATGATGATTTCTCTACTTTTGAAAAACATACTACATATATCAGATCCAAAATATTGAAGAAAATGGAGTATCAGGGGAAGGGCCTCGACATTAATGGTCAAGGCATCACAAACCCCATCAAAGTGGAGGAATTGCCTCATCATGTAGGACTCGATTATGTTAGGAAGGAAGTTGGGGAATGATCCAAAACAACCAATGACCCACCAACAATAGATGATGAGGGCACCTCATCACATTCTAGTGACAATGAGGGATCCATGAACATTTATGAGAGGCATTTAAGGGGAAAGCGCTCCAAGATGACCCATAAAGTTTGGAGGAGAAAGAATCGTTGCAGTCACTACAATGAGGTGGGACACTAGGGAGCCACATTTCATATGCCCCATTCTGAGAAAGCATCAATAAAAAACCCAATAGGTGAAATTTTTCAACAAACGAATCCACCACATTCATGGTGGTCTTCTTTATGAAGCAAAATATTGTTTTTTAAATATAGTAGCTTGTTATGGCAACGTTTTGTAAATCATGCTTGCAAGTAAATGTTTAAGTGATGATGTCTTTTCCATCACTTCAAAATGCAACGATGATGTTTGTGGACTTTTCATATGAGTAGTTGAGCTATTCGTTTTTATTATGTAATCCTTGACCAAAGAGTGTGTGCTACAAAATCTTGGTAAGTGAGGGGTTGTTTGAGTCATCTATTGTTGTATATGATTGCAAAGGATGTACCAGCTTTGTGTATAGGGGGTTGAAAGTGTGATTTGGTGAGGACACACACAGTGTGATGGATGTGTTAATGCTTTTGGTGGAGTAAATTTGTAAGGGTTTCAAAGGAATGCATCCAAGAAAAGCTCATTGGATGGAGAAAGAAAAAGTGAGGGAGATATTTCCTCACTTTCCAATTGAATATAAGGTATTTTGGGAGTCCAAAATCTCTTATTGGGGAGGACTAATCCAGGGGGATCTTAGAGGATTGATCTAGGTGGATCTTCAAAAAGTACCAACGGCATGGTAGAAGGCTCAAAACTCAAACTAGTATAATTTGTATAAACTTAGCATCGGATCGAAGTGTTCGTCATCCTGAATCCAATGGTGTGAACGACACTTAAATCCAAGTTCATATGAAGAAGATAGAGCAAGTCGAAGTTTATGTTTGACTTGATTAGGTGCAAGGAGGAGATGACTTGGAAAAAATTATAAGAAAATACGGGAGCTCCAAATGGCAGGTTGCCATTGGTCCCACATATCACATATCATAGCAAGGAGATGAAACATCTCAAGTGAAAATCAGCCCTAGGCAAGTTGTGATGTGATAATCGCATATTGCACTCGCGGAAAGATAAAGTGGTTAAGAATCGGCTTCGACAGGATCCCGGTTAAGGATATCACACATCGTGGATCAGAGGAACAAGTGTTAAGGATCTCCCCCCACTAGAGCCTAGTTGCGATGTGATATATTGCATATTGCAATCACAAAAAGGCTAGTGGATGCGAAGCAACCCTGGCAGTAATCACTGATTGCGATTTTCAATAGGACTGTTGAATGCGATGTTTCATACATTGAGATTTATAAACCTAGGGGGTCTATGTTATCATAGAACACAAGTTTTGTTGATACGCCGATGGTATAAGTGTTGATTGTGATTATGATGGGGTCCCCAGATGTGATATGTTATATATTATGTTGTATAAGCCCGGCGGGTCCCGCATATCACATGTCGTGTGATATAAGGGTTGGTATGTATTCTAATGGAACGCCGATTGTGCAGAACCGTCGAGTTTAATGCACAGTCAAATAGGTTTCATGCCATATTTGAAATGGGTTTCACCATACTTGTAAAGGTTTGTTGCATGTGTCATTCAAGCTCGAGATCCCTGGTCTTAAGACAATCTCGCCTGCCTAACTTAGCCTATGGTTAGAACTTCCTAGGAGTTGAGGAATTGTCACCATTCTTGTATAGAATATCCTTTTGTGTTGGAAGAAGGCAGAGGACTAGAAGTATAGTTTAGAAGAATTTCAAGCAGTAGGCCTTGACCTAGCAGCATGTCCGGACCCCGCCTTCTGCAGTTGGGAGGTTCCAAGAAGTTGCAGAAGGCTCAATTATCCAAATTGGGTGTTTGGATAGGAAGTTTTGCATGATGTTTTACCAGGATTTCAGTGATACTATCTGTTTTTGAAGTTTGGGTCTCCATTCTTTTTCAATCTTCTAGCTTGGAGGTATAAGGATTGTAAAGAGTTTTGCTTCTACTTCTCTCTTTTCATGTAATTTAATGAATGAAGGCCTCCCCACTATTGAGCAGGGCTTAGAGACATAGTCCAAATTGGTCGAACTTTGTAATAAAATCATTGTGTCATGGATTCTTGTGTATTGTGTTATTTCCATACGGTTTTTTTGTGTTTTGAAGTTCCACGGTTAATAAGCTATGTTATATGTAATTCCATGCATCTATAAGAAAAATATCTTGGATCACTAGCCTTCTACAAAAAAATGACCAGAGACTATGAGAGTTGCAGGTTGCAGATGTAAAGTAGAAAATGAAGGAGAGAGAGTTTTGGCACAGGCAATTAATAATTTATGCTTCAAATCTATAGAAAGAATGATGGATGAAAAAGTAGAATATGAATGAGATTCCTAGATGTGGGGTGCTCCATTACGTGCTTCAGGATTTATTTTTAATGATTAAAACGAATTTTAATGAGTACAATGAAGTGAATTCTTTAAAAACATAAACTAAAGCGCCAACTACATCTTACACTATCCAAGAGAGGAAAAACATATATGAATGTTGGGACACATGAGAGAAACAATCATTGCAACACCAATGCTAGAATAAAACTGACAGATATTATTTAGGCTTCAAAAATATTATGGTTTACAAAAGTTAATCACAAAGACTGGACTTCGAACCCATTTCCTCTTCTAATTCCTGAGTTTTTATTTCCGCTGCCTATCCTAATTGTCTTAATCAATTCCAAAAACTGACTTTGGGAAGAGTTGTCAACTACCCTATCCTTTTCTTAAAAGAATATTTACAACTAAAACAAAATCATATAAAATTTTATATATATAAATAATATTTATTTTCACTCGTTACAAATAATACCCCATCCTTTTTACATATTAACAATATACAAAATTGAATTTAGGGCTATAAAGTTGGTATATGAGTAATGGAATAAATAATATGCGTGTTGGCCCCCCATATCTAACAAAATCCATGTCAAAGGTAAATAAACCACACATGTTGGTGGTGAGATGTATCGACAATTGAAAATTTTAATTGAAACCCATGCTTGTTGGCATCCATACACCACTTGATCGAAACATCAAACTGGTTACGGGGGCACATTTGGTGGTGTTTGAGAAGGAGAAGAGTGCTACCATAATGAATAATAATCGTCAATCTTATGATGTGTTGTTTTAAAAAAATCTTTGCCAGACCACATTCCGATATAAACCCCATGCAATTTGTGCCACTGGGGTGCCGTTAGATATGGAGCTTCATATTGTGAACCATCGATTGAAAATAAGAAAGTCTCATCCTCATCCACTAAATTTCAAAGGCCAGCTCTTCAAAAATGTTTCTAACCTCTTGTAAAATTTTAGAGCATAAACATGTCTATCCAAATATTTCTTTTGCATTCTGTAAGTGTACTAAAATTCTCCTAGTCACTAGTTATTTCGATTTTATCAAGCATGTTTTTTTCTCCAATTTGTTGATCTAGTGAATTAAGAGCACTACCAATAATCACCAATGGACTAGAATCACATGCCTTTGCAAGGAAAAAATAAATCAATGTCTTCTCTTCTAGATTTAAAATCTCCTTTAAAACTCCTTGCACCGTAAATTTTGCATGTGCTGAACTCACACTATTGTTCTTTTGTATAGCAATTTTTTGATTCCTTTTTTCAAACTTTTCTAGGAAGAAACCAACAATATTCTTAGGCTAGTTTGTAATTCTCTTTGAAACCTTGCATAGAGATCCTGAGTGGTCCAAAATTTCTCCATCTATTGAATATACACTAAGAAAATGCATCGCTCTTACAACAATAACCAAACAATCACATAATCCAATGAAAGACCCTGGAATTATTTGAATAGAATTTAAGGCACCCCCTACCAATGAACAAACAGTTTAAGATTTTACATGCTGCCAATGTAGAACTAAACCTTGAATAGACACAACCCTACAACAAAGTATTATGCCTTCTTTAATCAATCTATTAGATAAGCATGAAATCAAAATTGAATTCTTGACTTGACAATCATTCTGAATAAGTAACAGATCTCAAGCTTCAGTAAAATATCTACCATAGTCATGATAAAGAGCCTCTTTTGTAGCCTTGACCACAATAGTTGATGTTGGAGTAAGCAACAACTCTTGATCTCTAGTGGGGTCACTTTGCAAAAGCACATGATAAAATGATGCAGACACTCTTGGTCCAAATCCAAGAGACAAAACACATTTTTGAATATTCCATGAAGACAGATCTTTTGAGAACCATGTCGACCTTGTAAATGGATAGTGTAAATTAATTTTGGAATAAATATTGAGTTGATATCTGTAGTTAGATATTTGCAACTGAATCTACTTTCCTTTAAAAATGATTCAGGTCTTTACAAAGGACATCTTTGACTTCTCCATGCAAGGATATCAACTCTCCCTATGGTAATTTACCTTCAAATTTATCATCATTAGCATATACCATAACATTTGAAAACTGTGGAGGGCCATCTATCATGACTATCCAAGCTAAGAATTTTTCAAAGGCATCATATACACCAATGATAATAGGGACCATGTTAGCTTAGACATGTTCAATAATCTCTTCTATAATAAAAACTGCTCCAGATGGAATATAAAGGATAACATCTGTGAGGTTCATTGGTGGAGTTTGGCCATGTCAAGCAGTGGAAATCCTTCCCTTTTTGAAATAATTAATAGTAGCTTCATTCATGTCTCAGAACTGTAATTTCAAAGGCCGTGTATTGTAGTTATTTACAAAAAAATTGGAGTTTTGATGCCCAATTTGTTTTCCTATCAAATGGTAAGAATTAATTGAAAGAATCCAAATAGAATTGTGATATGGCACCACAATTGTATTATTCTTCAAAGAACTAAAAGCCATGAGTGTGCCCAAAGAGAAATCTTCAACTTGGCATTGAAATAGATAACAATCTCCAATTTGTAGTAACTGACAATAGCTCAAAATTTGACAACCAAATTCTAGAAGGAACTTATTTAAGCAAGGATTCTCCTCTAATA
This sequence comes from Pinus taeda, assembly GCA_000404065.3. Classification (NCBI taxonomy): domain Eukaryota; kingdom Viridiplantae; phylum Streptophyta; class Pinopsida; order Pinales; family Pinaceae; genus Pinus; species Pinus taeda. Next base: position 120,620 of record APFE031265378.1, read on the forward strand.
ATTATTTTGACTCTAGACAATTAGTTAGCTTGAAAAGTTTTACATGAAATCTTGCAATTTTAATCATGCGCTCGTTTTCTTTAGAAGATTTTAAATATTCTAGTTGTGTTAGATAGGGCTACAACGTTTGACTCCAAATAGGGACAACACTTTGCATGCAAAGTGCTGAGAACTGTAAATCAATGGCCTTAGTTGGGCATGGAGTCCAGAATTCTGAAAACACTGAAATCTTAAAAAATTGAAACCTCACAATCTTGAGATTTGATTTCAACGATGTCTGCTTCCTTTATTTACCAAATGAAAAGCAAACTAAACTGCAAACTACAACTCAAAATATATCCTGAACACCTGATCTTATTTATGTATAGGTTCCTACCTATGTACATGACTGATCTCAATCAAGTGAAGTCAATCTTCTAATGGCACCAATCCAACGCTTAGGTATTGGACCTTGTGCCCAAATGTTGGGATTCAAAAAATAAAATTGTTATGTACCATAAAATACTTTTTGACAAAAAGTTAATTAGCACATACCGCAGATATGATGTTTGTTTCCGACCAAATAAAAATGGCATATAGTCAGCTACTAGATCTTCTAAGGAATTTTTTATTTGCAATGTCCTTTTCACAAACTCCACTTTCAGGGTTTGAAGTTGGGGAACATGATGGTTGTTCTCTACTGACAACCTTTTAGGCTAAAAAGAAAAAAATAAAGTTTGTTCCCCATGATGTTGATGTTTTCCATGCAATAACAACTCTTGACAAAAATATTTGTCCTCCTACAATAGCACTTGAGAACCTGCACTCGATTCCCCTTTATTCTTATAATGATTATAATTATCTACTTGGCCTTCAAAGCGTTGTTCAGTTTTTGCAAAGAGTTATTGATTTAAATTATCGGAATACTTAAATACTTTCCTTTCAACATTATGGAAATCCTATGCCCACTTTTAAAACTTTTCCTTACCTCCAAAGTTGCATTTTCTTTGAGAGAATTTCCATTGTTTTCTTGACAGGGCCTTTTAACTTCAACAATACTTTTTCTTTCAATATGATAAGAAAATTTTGCACAAGCCCATAAATTATCTTCAATTTCAAATGCATGAAGAAGCATCAAATCTGAAGTGCAAGAATTTCTCTCCTTGAGATAAAAGGTGAATTCAATAGGATAAGCCTTTGAATAATACACCATGGCAGCAACTTCAGGGGGTTGAATTTCTTTTGGCATATGGAAATAAATTTTTTGAAACCTCCTATTAAACTCAGTGACTGATTCACTGCTCTACCTCTGGATATTATATAATTCCAAAAGGTGTTTTTCATATGACTTGTGCTCACCAAAATATCTAAGAAAGATATCCTGAAGACCCTTCTATGAACTAATTTAAATTTCCTCCAAATACTAGAACCCTTATTGAGCTTCCATCTTTAATGTATGACAAAACAAACTCAAAACCACATCTTCATAAAAAAATTGAAAATTGTCGAGAAAGTACTGAAATTTTAATGCATGTTTTTCATCTATAACATCATCATTCTCTCTAGAGAAATTTGGAAAAATTTAAAGCTTTTTGAAGGATATTGATGAAGAATTGTAGGCAACACCAAGGATTTGAAAATCATCTTGGCTCCACATTGACAAGTAGTGGATTGTTTATGAGGTAGCTTCTTATCTCCCAAATATGATGAATCATCACCTTTATGCTCAGACTATGACTGATTATCTTTAGGAATTATAGTGCAACAATCATCTCTCCTCTGACATTTAAGAGACGAAGTTGTGTTAAGATCAATAATACAAGAAGAAAAAAGGTCTTATTTTTCCAATAAAGAATGTGGTTTTTGGGCTTTACAATCTTCTAAGAATATAAAGTAGGAAATAATATTTTTAATATCAAGGGGAAAGTATACCACAAAGCTGATAACAAAAAATAAAATTTCCTTAGAAAACCTAAAAGCATGGTACTTGAACTTTACATGGGCTTCCTCATTTTCTTTCCAGCAAAATCTTAATTCAATGAAGCTTTCATCCTTGGAGTCACTAGGTGAATAATAAAAAACCAATTTCATATCTAAATGTTGTTCACCATCAACAAATAGATCTTTAATACCAAGGGAAAATAGATTCATGTCTTCGTTCCTCAACAACAATGCCAAAAAATGTTGTACCTCAAGAGACACTTCTTGGCTATGGGGGAAGCAGTTCTTGAGACATGTTGAGACTGGAGTAAAAAGATTGAAATTAATGGTTGTAAGTATAAGTCATGAAAGCTTGTAACCAAAAGTTATGGTTTTGAGGCCCTACCCTTCTACAACAAAATGGCTAGAGACTATGAGAGTTGCAGGGTGGAGATGTAAAGAAAAAAATGGAGACAAATTTTTGGCACAAGAAATTAAGAATTCGTGCTTCAACTCTATAGAAAGAATGATGGATGAAAAATAAGAATATGAATGAGATTCCTAGATATGGAGTGCTTCACTAAGGGCTTCAAGATTGATTTTTAATGATTACAATGAATTTTAATGAGTACAACGAAGTAAATTCATTAAAAACATAAACTAAAGCACCAACTACATCTTACATTGTCCAAGAGAGTAAAAACATATATGAATGTTGGGACACATGAGACAAACATTCACTGCAACACCGATTCTAGAATCAAACTGACATACATTATTATTGACGCTTGAAAAAGATTATGGTTTACAAAAGTCAGTCATGAAGACTGGACTCTGAATCCCTTATCCCATCTAATCCCCGAGCTTTTATTTATGTTGCCTATCCTAACTAAACTAATTGTCTTAGCCCCAAAAACTGACTTTGGGAACAGTTATCAACTACCCTCTCCTTTAAAAAAAATATTTACAGCTAAAACAAAATCATATAAAATATTATATATATAAATAAATATATATATTAATATATAATATTTATTTTCATCCATTACATATAATACCCCATCCTTTTTACATATTAACAATATACAAAATCAAATTTAGGACTATAAAGTTGGTATATAAGTAATGGAATAAATAATATGCGTGCGGGCCGCCCATATCTAATGACATCCATTTCGAAGGTAAACAATCTACACATGTTGGTGGTGATCTATATCGATAATTGAAAATTGTAATTGAAACTCAATCTTATCGGCATCCATACGCCACTTGATCCAAACACCAAACTGGTTACGATGGAATCTTTGATGGTCTTTGATGGTGGGTGGTTTTAAAAAATTTCTTTGCCGGAAATAAGAAAGTCTCATCCTGTTCCACTAAATTTCAGGTGCGACCTCTTCAAAATGTTGCCAGCCTCTTGTAAAAGTTAGCAACAGAAACATGTATAGCCCAATCTTTCTTCTGCATTCTATAAGTGTACTAAAATTCTCCTGATCAACAGTTATTTCAATTTTATCAAGCATGTTTTGTTCTCCAATTTGTTGATCTCATGAATTAAGAGTGCTAGCAATAATCACCAATGGACCAAAATCACACGCTTTTGCAAGGAAAAAACAAATCAGTGTCTTCTCTTCTAGATTTAAAATCTCCTTTGAAACTTCTTGCATCGTAAGTTTTCATGTTCTGACCTTATATTATTGTTTTTTGTATAGCATTTTTGTGATGCTTCTTTGCTAACTTTTCTAGGAAGAAACCAACAATATTGTTAGGTTAGTTTGTAGCTCTATTTGAAGCCTTGCATAGAGATCCCAAGTGGTCTAAAATTTCTCCAAATCTTCAATATATAATAAGAAAATGTAATTCCCTTACACCAGTAGCCAAACAAGCACATAATGATGAACCATCATCTAAAATGAAAGACCCTGCAATTATTTGAATAGAATTTAAGGCACCCCCTACCAATGAACAAGCAAATTCAAACTTTTTGGGTTTCCACTGTAGAACTAAAACTCGAATAGACACAACCCTGCAACAAAGTCTTATTCCTTCTTCAATCAAGCTATTAGATAAGCATGAAATCAAAATTGAATCCTTGACGTGCCAGTCATTCGAAATAAGCAACAAATCCTGGGCTTTAGTATTATATCTACCATAATCATGATAAAGAACCTCGTCTGTTGCCTTGACCATAGTATTTGATGTTGGAGTAAGCAACAACTCTTGTTCTCTAGTGGGGTCACTTTGCAAAATCACACAACAAAATGATGTAGACACTCCTAGTCTAAATCCAAGAGATAAAACACATTTGTTGAATATTCCATGAAGACAAATCTTATCATAACCATGTGGACATTGTAAATGAAAAATGTACACTAGTTTTGGAATAAATATTGAACTAATATTTGTGGGTAGATATTTGCGACTGAATCTACTTTCCTTTAGAAAAGGATTCAGTTCTTTACAAAAGATATCTTTGCCTTCTCCATGCAAGGGTATCAACGCTCCATCTGGTAATTTACCTTCATATTTGGCACCATTAGCATATACCATAACATTTGAAAATTGTGGAGGGTCGTCTACCATGACTTTGCAAGCTAAGAATTTTTCAAAAGCATCATATACACCCATGATAATAGGGATCACGTTAGTTTTGACATGTTCAATAAGATCTTGTATAATAACAACTGCTCCACATGGAATATAAAGCATAACATCTCTAGGGTTCATTGATGGAGTTTGGGCATGCCAGCGAGTGGAAAACCTTCCATTTTCTCCATAGTTAATAATATTAGTTTGTTCATTCATGTCATAGAACTGTAATGTCAAAGGCCCTGTATTGTAGTCATTTACATAAAATTTGGAGTTTTGATGCCCAATTTGTTTTCCTATCCAATGGTACGAAGTAATTGAGAGACTCGAAGTAGTGTTATGAGATGAAACCAAAATTTTATTAGTCGTCAAAGAAGGAAAATTCATGAGTGGGTCTAAAGAGAAACCTTCAGCTTGACATTGAATTAGATAAAAATATCCAATCTATAGTAACTGATCATAGTTCAAACTTTGACAACCAAATTCCAGAAGGACTTTCTTTAATCAAGGATTCTCCTTGATAATTCTTTTGACTCTAGACAATTAATTAGCATCAAAAGGTTTCCATCAAATGTTGCAATTTTAATCCTACGTTGATTTTTTTTTGAAGATTTTAAATATTCTAGTTGTACCATATTGGGCTACAACAACGTCAATCATCACTTTTGGGGCTTGCACCTAGTAACCAGGACTTTTCGGGAGGTCACTTATCCCAACTCACATCTCGCTCGAGCATGCTTAACTGTGTAGTTTCCCCAAAATCAAGCCCACTTAGCTTGCTACCCCATTTGCAAAACCTTAGCAAGTATTGTGCCTCATCAACCATTTAAGTAGAGCTCCCTTCGCTCTTTTGTACTTAATTATTGAGGGGTTTTCATAGTGGATTATATTATATATCATTTTTTGGGATTCAACTGCATTAAGTAAGTCATTTATATATGACCATTTCCATGAGAGGTAGTGTTGGCTTAGGGGGTCTTGACCTAGGTTCGGAGATAGTAGAGCCAACAAACAAAACCCTACACTACTGGACCTTTCGGAAAAAACTCGTGTAGAGCAAGCTATAGTCTCACCTTAAGCAGTATGGGGGGGATGCAAGAACTAAGTTTCTGCATCCAAAGACTAGTGTTATGTCTTCCAGCATCTTAGATCTGCCTCCACGTAGATCGATAGATTTCTAGGGCTCATTACTGTAACTCTGTTAAAATGACCTTTAGACCTTCGCGAAGGTTTACTATCAGTCATTGCAGACCTTTAACAGTCGATTTAACTACTTACATGCACCATAAAGCAATCCTAAATAGGTGTTCATGCAGATCTAATAAATTCATCAAAAAACATAAGAGAAATAACCAGAAACTTTGCAGAAGTGTTTAAACATTCATTGTGTACATTATTAAGATTGATTCAAGATAATCACACAGAATCGAATTAGTATTTCATAAAACAAGTCATTTGTGAGTAGCATATAACATAAACATATATGAACAAAAATACTCAATAATTCTTCAGAAAATTGTCTTTATTGATCTTTAATTCATGGATTACAGACTCTGATGTGTGTGCAGGGATTCGCACACTCAGCTATGAACTCTACCTTGGCCTATGTGCATTTAGCTGTGGAGCCTGATTTTCTCTACCTAAGCGTAGGAATTAGAGCCTTCCTACCTTCGCTTTTGCCCAAGACTCTTCAATCAACCCAATCCTCTATCTTAGTGCCATCTAGTTACCTCTTCATTTCACTAAGAATCAACTATTTATAGACTTTTTCATACAATGCCATGGTCTGCAAACCATAGGTGAATCTCAAGACCGACTCAAAACTTTGCTTAAAACAAGGGGATAATCCCCTTTCACTTTCATTCATCTACACGCTCCACATCCAAAAATCGTGAAGAATTTACATATTTTACAAAATTTGTTACATAACATGACTAATTAGTTTCATTCTACCCCTGGGGACCCCATCCCAGCAGGCCCACAACACAAAGATCGTGACTTGCCCTCGAGTCACTCAGCTGGCTATTCTAATTTCTGGTAGAGTTCATTGAATACTTTAGTCAATGCTTGTAGCTCTGTTGTACTCTATTTTGTTTCCTGCTACACCTCCTAGACCAACTTCTTTGTGGTTGGCCCCTCTACTACTAGCTGCGTAGTCCTTCGCGTCTGCTGCATAGCCTGCAAATTCTCAATAATGTTCTATGAGAACTGGATGGCTTCCTCTGTCTAAGACTCAAGTCATGCGCTGAGCACATACTTATTCTTCTGAAATTACTATATCTATAGCAATTTTGCTTTACCTTCCTGTGGGTGCACAAGGCATTGGACTAGTGCCAACTTCCATTCTATTGTGTTGATTTCATCGTACTGTTGTTGCACTTCCCGAATTTCTGTGTTCAACTATTGTAGCGTAGGATCCTCCTGCAATGTCTCCCAAAGGCCTAGTGCTTGAGTGAAGAACTTGTCACACCCTTGAACGATGACATCTAGCTCTGCCATTGATTATTTAATCGTTGTGTTCCTTTGTTCCTAAACCTCTGGTAGTGTAGTCGACGGAAACTTAAACTACAACTCAACTATCTACATCTTGAGGTTGAAAGTCACCTTGTCGACCTTCTCCTTCGAAGCGCACACTAGAAAAACCAATTTTATTACCTTGGCTAAAGCCTCTGCATTATCAGGTATACCTAACTGAGGTAAAAATTTGTAGGCTTGCTTAATTGATGTGACCAGATTTTGATGTTGTGTGCTCAACTCCTCATGCTACTTCAGGGCCTGAGAATTTTTCACGAAAAGAGGTTGATTTTTAACTTTGAACTCACTGATGGCAGTGAGTGCACATTGTTCTTTACTTTTGAGCTCTTCCATGACTCCCTGATGTAGCGCATGTAGAGACTCAAGCGGTAGTGTGGCAAGGTTCAACCCCATGTATTTGACTATGTGAAGCATCACGCTGCTCCTCCATCTCCACATGGACTGACCCTTGATGAAAATGAAAGACTCTAACATCTTGAGGCTAGTCTATCTTTGATACTACACTCCTTCCATGTGTCAAGCTAACTTGCACTCCGCTCGCCTTCCCTACATCTGCCTGAATTCTGTTCACCTAGATCAGCAGCTTGCACAGATCATTCTAGACACCCCCAAGCATCTGCATGTATTGTTGCTCGAATTTATGGATCACTTCTGTCATGGTGTCCCAATTATTTTTTCCGATCTCATCAAGATCTCCTTCTATCAGCACCATGGGATCCACATGCATCTGCTTGTCAAACTTCTATTTCTTTTGTTGCCTACCCTGCTGCTCCTGTGTGCACTTCTTCAATATGAAGGGAGTGGTTTTCTCTTCATCGCCACATCCTCCTTGCTCTGACATCTCTTGCTCATCAATGTGGTGGGAAGCAAACTATTTTCTTTCCTCTGCATCCTTCTTCTCGTGCTCTGCCAGTGCCTTGGGAGAACACTCCTTTTCCAGACAGGCCTTCTCCGCAACTACCGTAGCAGCCTCTTTCTTCTTTTGTGCATCCAAGGTGTGCACAGCCTGCTGAGTGGCATCCTTCTGCTGCATAGCAAAGCTCTCTGCACTTGTGCTTGTTCCAGAATCTAACTCCATAGATGTGGAACATTCCCACATCCAAAGTCCCATAACTTCTTGAATATCTGTGTTTGTCACCATATACGGCAATGTGTGCCATTTCTGCTTAGGGTCTTTGTGCACCTTGATCCAAACCTTATCTAAATCGGCTTTGAATTATACAAGTTGATAGCTACATGCATAAGGTAGGGGACAACCTTGGTCATTGGTTAATTTCCATGTGCATGTCCATCTCCACCAACACCCAAAATATCTTCGTCTCCTTAACCTGCTCTAGATTTTTTGAGGTCCATAGCAAGGCAAAACACACTGCCTCGGGAAATTCTTCTTTATGCGAAGAAAACTAGCTATCCTCCAGCAACCTCCAAACAGCCGAAACAGTTGATAATAATAGCCAGGCATAATGAAATGGCCTTCTCTCCTCCTAGGCCTCACAATAATTCACGAGATATTCCTGACATAGGTACTTGGCCCAGTTGTGTTGAACCCCCTTCATGCACTGTGATGCGAGTGAAATGACCAGCACCATAACTTCATCCCTGTGACATTTTCTCATTATTTTTCCTACTAGGATCTGGGCATCGAACTGCATTACCGGGTTTAATATGGATGTTATAGAATACCCTCGCAACATTTTTATCAATCCAAACTCCTTCAACTTATCTGCTAATTCTTTCTCTCATGTTTTCCCTCCAAACTCCTTTGCGGGGTTCACGCCTTTGTAAGGTAACCTAGTGATCCTGTGGATCAACATGTTAGTGATAGGGATAGGCTCTCCTAGCCATAGGCATATGCTCAAGTGCAAGGACATGGTGCACACAAACCATATTAATCAGGGTGTGGTGATAATGTGGTACTAACAGTAGATTGAGCAACCCTAACTACTCAACACCATGCACCCACTTCATGGGCTCCAAAATTTTAACCTTTGTATCATCATAGTAGGTATTTTGCATGTACTTATGCATTTCCAAGTGCGGAAACTTTGTGTGGTCTGCGAGGTCCCAATATTCCATTTTAAGTAATGGAATGTGCACCAGCCTAAGACCCTTGAACACCACTTGCTTAGGCAGCAAAGGTGTTGAAACTGTAAATTTCCCTGTATCAGGCTCCTTCATGACCTTAGCTTTCCCCTTCCAAGGAAGGATATAGTCAGGAAGTCTCGTGACAGTGTCCACTCCTTCGACATCAATATCCTTAAGGCCCTGGAATTCTTCCGCCTCTAGGTCCACTACCTTCTCTGGATGCTTATCTTTTTTCTACTTCGCTTGTGTCTCGGTATGCTTCCTTGGTGACATGCACACTGGAATTGACTTCTTTGGCTTTTCCCTCACAATTGGTTGCTTTGCTTTCATTGCAGGCTGTTTTTCTTTTGCCACACTTTGTTTCGACCTAGGTGACCTAGGCATGGTGGGCACAGTAGGGTTACCCTCCATACTAGATATTTCTAGTCTTGGTGCATCAGATGTGGCTCCTTCTGAACTAAGGGCTTCAATAGGTTTAGTGGAAGTCATTTTCTCAATGAATAACTCCCAGCCTTCTGCATAATAATCACAAATGGAGGGCACCATAAAACTTCTTCCTAGAACGCTCGGCTCATAAGCAATAGACAAAAAAATTCACTAAGAAGTCTTAGAGTGCAAAGTTTTCTTTGTTGGACCGGCACACATAATATATAGGGGTTTTTTAATTCCAATCCAAAAATTTCGCCCAAATTATGATAACAAATGTTGCTTTGACGGCAGATCTTCAAAGAGTTTTTCCTTAATTGCCACCACCCCGCTCCTCTTAACCATTTTCTAGCCATCAAGTCATGAAAAATAACTCCAACAGTCATTTTCCTATTGGTTTGCGCGATACCTTTCCCCATGGTGCAGTTTCCTAAGCATAACTTCACTTGTTGCATCTTCGTCACTCTTTGTGCAGCCTGCTCACTACCTTGTCCTCCAAGTCGGGAAGTGTAGTTTATAGTCCCGCTCTCCCTTGCAACTGCCCAGAGCATTAAGAATTTCCTATTTCCATATAGTCATTGCGCGGGATCCCCTGTATACAACTTCAACTTGCTCCCATTCACTCTTCCTGGGAAGGGTTCCCCATTCAGCTTTGCAAGTTGAACTATGCCATCATCTGTAATTTCTTTGACAATATATGGCCCTAACCAATGTGTCTGGAATTTACACATAAATTTAGTGAATCTACTATCATATAATAGGACAAGATTATTTACCTTGAATGTGTGAAGCTTGATATGGCGATCTTGCCATGCTTTTTCATGTTCCTTCTGTACTTGTTGATGGAATCCTACAAAAAGTTGGTCTTCTTCGAGCTCCATCAATTGCACGATCCGTTCTTCCAAGGCTTTGTGATCCCCATATTCGTCAAGGTTGTTATGCGGAAACTAGGCACAATGTATTCCATCGACATTATGACTTTGACCCCATATATTAATCTAAACTGTGTCTGCAATGTCATCTTCTTACAAGTAGTCCTATAAGCCCATAGTGTTGCAGGTACGTGCACATTCCAATCATTCCGCTATGCATTATAGATTTTTGTCATCATGTTCTCCAAAATCTTGTCAAAATCTTCAACAGGATATGGTGTATTCTTCTGATGGTAGAAATAGAACTCCTCAATCAACATGCTGATCATTTCATTGAGAACGTACATACCCCTGTCAGTCATCAACACTTTCAGGCATCCAAATCTGGTTAAGACATATTCAAACAAGAAATTTGCGGTTGTAGCCCCTGTACAATCCTTGATAGGTTGTGCTTCCACCCATCTGGTTAGATACTCTATCGTAGTGATAATGTAGTGCATGCCCATTTTCTTTCTAGGGAGCTGAATTGTCCCAAAAAAATCAATCACCCACTTAAAAGATTCCTACAAAGACACCTAAGGATGTAGTGGAAACTTATCCCTTTGCGATGATATGCCATTTCTTTGACATGAATCACATGCCTTACAATATGCCTTAGAATCCTTATGTAATGTTGGCCACCAGAGCCCTATGCGCAAAGTCTTCTACATAGTTTCTTTGCCTGCATAATGGCCTCCCAAAACTCCCCCATGAGCTTCGACGAGAATGCTATCATGCCCACATTCCAACACATATCTTCGCAATATTTCATATGCACCCATTTTATACAAATTTCGTACAATGACTAAAAAGTCAGTTGCCTGCACTACTAATTCCTTATTCTGTTGACTTGTATAGCCTTTCGACACCATCCTTGTAGTTAAGAAGTGAATAATGTCTACAAAATGGTCATTTTCTACGCACACCCAAAGTGTAGCACATCTAGAAACCCTTCCTCCAAATTACTAGGTTCTTCACTTGTTCCAATCCACGAAAGACGGTCAGGTCCCGCATTTAACCTTCTCGGATTCACAATGACTTCAAATTCATATTCTTGGAATAATAGCAACCATCTGCAGATCTTACCCCCCGACACAAGTCTGTTGACCAGGTATTTTAAGGTATAATGATTTGTATACATCTTGAAATGCCCTCCTAACAGATAATGCCTAAATCTTTGTAGTACGTACACCATGGCCAACCCTTCAGGCCTAGTCATTGAATAATTTTTCTTGGCCTTTGATAACTTCCTACTCACAAAGGCTATAATATCGTCCATTTCTCCTTCACAAGCCTATGTTAACACTGCACCGAGTGCAATGTAAGAAGCATCCACATGTACTTGAAACTCCTTTTTCTAGTAGGGAAATACTAAGATTGGCGCAATGACCGTGTTTTCTTTCAACACATCTAAGCTGCGTTGAAACTCTTTGTCCCAATAGAATGTCACATCCTTCATTAGAAATTTCTCCATGGGCGCAGTAATTTGAGCATAAGCTTTGATAAATTTTCTATAGTATCCCATATGTCCCAGTGTCACTCACAGTTGCTTGACGTTCCTAGGGGCTTCCAACCTCACAATTACCACAATATTTGCAGCGTCTACCATTAATCCTTGCTTGCACACAACATGACCTAGCAAGATCCGAAATGGAACACAAAATATGCATTTTTTTAGATTCAACGCGATCTGGTATCTGCGACACGTATGCAGCATAAGGCACAGACTCATTACATGGCACTTCACTAATCCAAACACTATCCAGTCATCAAAGTACACTTCCAAGAACTATGAGTGAACTCCTTGAACGATGTTATGACCACACGGGAAAATATCCCAGGCGCATTCCTTAATCCAAATGGAATAACAGTGTACTGAAAGCAACTCCACTCTGTCATGAAGATCACATTTCTCCTATCCTCTGGCATGATCTTGATTTGATGATACCTCGAAAATCCATCAGGGAAGGAATAGGCCTCTTGCCCTCGAACATTTTCTAACACTTGGTCTGTAAACAATGTTGGGAATAGATTGTGAACACATGCATCGTTAAGCTTCTGCAGATCTAAGCAAATCCTTATTTCACCTTTTTGTTTCTTTTCTTGGACCACCATCAGGCTCACCAAATCAGATTCTTCAATAGGTTCTATGATGCCTGCCTCCAGCATCTTATCCAGCTCTTGGTGAACCTTTTCCTTATTCTTAGGATTAAGGCGATAAGGCCTCTGTTTAATAAGCTTCATGTATGGTTTCAATGTGATCTTCATAATGCCCAAATCGCCAATTATGCCCTTTAGATATGAAAACTTAGTGGGAAAGAGATATTAGTATTCATGAAGTAATTCAACAATTTTATCCACCTTAATGTCATCCCAATAATCTCCAATTTTCACAAACTTCAGTTCTTCTTTAGTGCCAATGTTTACTTGCTTTGTCTTCAAAGGTGTGGAGATGTCCGAGTTTTCTATTTGTAGGCCTTCGACTTCACGATGTCCTTCTGCCTCCTAAAAATTGATGTTCCTTGGGTCTTCTTCTTCCTATTGAGCAGTCACATTATAGCATTCCAAAGTATGGTGCAGTTGGGTGCTCCAGTCTGGTTGGCCCCATTCCATAGGTTCCTATAGTGTTTTGAAGATAACCACGTTAATCTCTTGCAATGCTTAATCGATTCTTGCAAAGCCATTTTAAAGCTGACAGTCAATAAGAAATCTTCCTTTAATGCATCCCACTTAGAAATTCAATGTCGAAGCTTCATTTCCAGATACCAGTTCATGGGAATGTGTCCAAGGTATGACAAAATATGTGTATTCATTCTAGCTGTGATTCTGTTCCCCATGCTTTAGTCCACTTCACTAGGTAATCGTGTGGATCGTCCCTTCCATTGTAGTTCTCAATTAATCTAGTATTAATGTGCCCAAACCGTAGCTTCATCATTCTTTAGTAGTCTTTCCATCCAACAAAACTATCCTTATGCGTACCCAAATATCGTGTAGGCGAAGCGCGCAACACTATTTCTAATGCTTGGAAGCAGTTGTATTCAGGGACTTCATGCTCAAATTCATCTAAAAACACATCTACATCAGTTAAACCATCATAGTAAGGTAAATTTGTTACCCCCAATGAAATGCAGCACAGTGACTTTGTCATCATATTGCATCGCAATGTAGAGACTTCATGTAAGTGATTATACCAATGCTCTAATTCCTCATTTGAATCAGAGGTGCAGGAACTCTCCCAGTCCCATATAATCTAGCCATCTGCTATCGAATTGATCTAGTCATGATCTCGTGTGGTTATCTTGTAAATTTGATCTAGTTCATCATCACTTTCTTCATAATCGTAGAATGGCTTAGTATAGAATGCCCCTTCTATGGGGTCCAATGACACTATAACCCGAAGTGACTTCCTTTCAAATGACATTGTCCTCTTCTTCAAATTAATGACCCCATTCATATGAATAACCCAATCAATTCCTAGGAGCACGTAGTAGGGATTACTATCATCGACAATTTCTATAACTTTAAAGTGTGCCATTGCACTTGCACCTTAAATGTCAAATATTAGTCCATATAATCATCCCATGGGGATGGTTTTTTGCTGGTTCGCCATTCTATGTTGAATTGGAGACCATTGCAGCATAGGTCTCCCCATCCTTTCCCATGTCTGTTTCGGTAAAAAATTCGCATCGGACCCCAAATCCAAGATGACCTGATCCATTTCACAATCACCTATTTCCATTGTTAACCGCATTTATCGATGTGTTCATGCCTTATGCTTACCAATATTTCTGACCACGTGGTGTCCATCATGGGGATTTTCTCTACTGGCGCATTTTTTTATTAGTTCCTGCAAGCCTTCCTCAGCCTTGCTAGCGTGCAACAATTTCAAGAATGTCTCTAAAAACGTATTGAGTACAGAAGGATCAACCTCTGTAGGTGCACTGATTTCTTGCATCTTGTCTTGGCATTTTGAGGTGGGGGCCTCAACGAAGCTCTTCTTCGCTTCCATAAAGGTTTCCTTAGCATGATTCAGATCAAAGCCAACTTCTTTCTCTGGAGCTTTGTGGAGCCATCCCTCTTCTTTAGGATATTTACATTTATTGGTGCTCGCAACACAATATTAACACTTTGATCTTCTTCATGGGACCCAACCCTCATCATTTGTAAATTCTTCATAGGTTGTTGAGGTTTTGTTTTCTTCTCTTGCATCTTAGCTATTAGCACCAGACATTATTCTATAGTATGGTCGAATTGTCTACTATATTGATATGATGGGTGTGTAGGATTTTTCCACTCTCACGCATAATGCCCTGACTACCTATAGTTGTAGTAGATAATCTAATCATGACCTCTACCAGGTCCTCCTTTTTGGCCTTGTCCTCAACTTTGAAAAGCTCTGCGCACCCCTCCTGCACCTTGATCCAAAGGTTAATTTTTTTCTTGCATGCGGTAATTAGGGGTTCTTTCCATCATGAGCTCATAGCTTTGACAATGGTGCTCATCGTGGCCCACATATTTTCAAAAATTATAGAACAACCAGTGGGGTGTCTAAATGAAGTTCTGAAGTAAATGGAAATTATTCGTTGAATGTTTCCGAGTAACTTGAAAAATGGCACACCATAGCGCAACCCCCATTCTCAGCCCTGCTAGGACTTCTGGTTTCAGGGGAATTGCCCCCCCTCCTGTAATATAATTCACATACACAGGACAATAATCCTTATCATGCCCATGGCCCTTACACTTCAAACACCAGAATTCTGCATGCATTTCTTATTTAACCTCCATGTCTTTCTTCAAACTCTGTAATTCTAGGTGTAATCTTGCTAGCTGTGAGTGGATCTGTTGCACCCCTAAATTTGTATCCTGAATAGGTGATGTATGCAGCCTCATCGCGATCTACAAGGCTTCTGCATGTGTGTTTATATTTTCTTGTGACAAAGCAATTCTGAAATGTGGCAAAAGTGATGCAATGAACCAGATGTAGTGTTGGATATTTGTCATCTGAATGTTATCTTGTTTGATATGGCACTTCAACCTCTGATCAAAGTTCCAAGGCGTCTCCTCAATATTCATCACGATCTCTTTAAATTAAATCACTAATTGTGATTCAAATTTAGGCTTACTGAACTATTTGTTTAAAGTCTTCTTAGTCTCCGCTAGTGTTGCAAGTGGATTATCAGTGAAATACTTAATATACCAGGTTAGTGCGTGACCCTGCAAAGTGGTAACCAACTGTGCCTTCTTTATATTATCATCAGTGATCTATTGTGATGTCCATACAACATTCACAACAAACCAAAACTTCTCTAGATCTTCACTTCGTATGCCCTTGAAGGTTGTGATCTTAATTGCGTTCACCATGTTGAATGGTGGTGGTGGAGCTGGAGGTGTGGGAAAAGGTGTATGCGGTGGAGGTGGAGGTGTGGGCAAAGGTGTATGCAGTGGAGGTGGAGGTGGAGCTAGAGCTAGAGTGGAAGGATGATTTTTTCTAGGAATCCGCTCAGTGATTAGTTAAATAGCGCTTCGTGGTGTAGTCCACCCCACCCCTTCATCATCGCTCGAAGGAGCTCCAATCAATGGAATATACTCTAGCCCCTATCCTTCATGATTTATAAAATATTTCCCACTTCGCGTAACTCCGAACATCAAGGTAATGGCATCACCCATTTTTCACATAAAAACATTTTAATCCAAGTATTCAATGATCTTAAATACCTGCCTCGCGGTCCCTTGAAAAATCATCCCTCTACTTCGCTATAGTTGACTGAGGTATCAATTGAAAATTCTGTAACAAATCCTCCTAGAATTTGATTGAGCCAATGATCGACAACCTGCGCGATCTTTTTTTTAGAAGCTTCTAGTCATCACACTAATTTTGGAGTCCACACTATAGGAATATAGAGCTTCCACCTTTCTTTGACTGACTGCCAATTTAGCTAACCATTCATACAATTCAATGGGGAAGATGGAAAAGAATATCTCGTGTATCTCTATATATAGATATATGTTCAATTAATCTTCCTTTGACAGGCGTGGATTCCTATTTTCTTGCATCGCGAACTCGTGAAATTTCCAATCCAGCCACTTTTCAATTTTTTTTCCTAGTCAGATTCCAATGATGCGACATCACACATCTCTTTCAAGCATATCCCAGTCCCAGCAACGGAACCATTTGTTGGCTGAGGTGGTCTTGACCTAGGCTCATAGTTATTTTCACCAACCAACAAAACACTACACTACTGGCCCTTTTGCAGCAACCCGCGTAGTGTAGACTGCATGATCCAGATTTAAACAAGAATGCAACAAATTACAAATGTAACCATAAACACAGAGATGCAGTAAAAATAATACTTCATTTCATTAATGTGAAATACCAAAATATGCCTACAAAGAACAATAGAAATAAACCAGCTAGGGCAATGGTAGCTTATCTCTAAGAAGAGATGTGGTGGTTACATGCCTCTGAACTATCTTACAATGAGGCTCAAGGGCCTTTTTATTATTGAACAATAAGAGGAAACCATAGACAACCAAAACCCCAACCCGAGGAGATGTAACACCAAGAGTTTATGGGCCATGTTGGGGTGAGTTGGACAGCCGACTTCCCAGGGTCGCGACTTGCTCATATTATCTACGTTTGACGCGCATGATAGACCGTTTGAAAGATATCTATGAGGACTATGATGGAAAAGAAAATTTTAGAGACAAAATCATTGGCTGTAGATTTCCCAATAAACATCGTTTAGGGCCACAAAACAACTCTGGAAGTTTAGGACCCGAAAAACTGCTAAAAATAGTAAACTATGCTATAATTAAGGAAACTGAAAAAATTAAAGAAGCAATGGTGGGGGTCCAAGTGGAATTGAGAGGTAGCCAACAATATCCACCTGGATCATTCATCCCCCCTAAGGAAGCAGTGGTCCCCATTGTGTTGAGTTCCTCCATGAGATGAGGGAACTTCTGCTAAACTTGGTCCTTGGTGAGCCACTTGCCTTGGTGAAGGAGTTGGCCTGCTTTGACAACTTGATACAATTGGATATTCTGCTAGCGAGTGTGCTTGATCTGTGTTTCCATAATCCGATAAGTTGCATATTTTTCCATGAAATGTAGATTTAAATCTGTGGGTGTCAGCTGTTCTACAATGTCAGAAGTGCCTAGTAATGGTGGAAAGTATGGCCGAAGGTGGTCCACATTTAACAATGGGTATAGGCCAAAGAATAGGGAAATGCTGAGCTCAAATGCATTGTCTTCCATAACCTTGGTAATGGTGTAAGGACCATATCCGAGTGGTCTGAGTTTCCGATAGGCTCCGGTAAGGTGTTACTTTTGCAAATGCAACTATACTTTGTTGCCCACCTGAAACTTGTGTGGCACCCAATGTTAATCATGTCGCTTCTTGTACTTGGAATTTGATTTCTCTAGAATATCATGGACCTACTGGCAAATATGTTGGATGTGCTCAATGAAGTTGTTTTCCTTATATGTTTCATACTGGACATGAGCCGAATCTATGTGAGTAGTTTCAAATGGCATGGCCACATCAATGGGACATAGTGGCTGGAACCCCAAGCCCACCTAAAAAGGGCTATGGCCAGTGGAGTTGTGGAGAGCCTAGTTGTAGCTGTGCTGAACATAGGAGAGGCTCTTGTCCCATGTGCATGGATGCTTTGTGTTGTACATGTGTAGAATATGTACGATCATCCTATTGACAACCTCCGTTTGGCCATCAGTTTGAGGATGGAAGGTTGTGGACTTAGCGAGTTTGGTGTCCAGCATCAACCAGAGACTAGACCAAAATGTAATAAGGAACTTGCTATCCCGATCTGAGATGATAGACTGTGGGATCCCAAAGTACCCACACTCATTCAAAGAAGAGTTTAGAAGTGGCTTTTGATGTGATATTCTTCTTGTAGGCCGCCATAATGGCCATCTTCAAGAACCTATCGATGACCACAAAAACACAATTGTTTCCATGCTTAGTGGAAGGAAGGTCCGACGTGTAATCCATGGAGATGGATTCCCAAGTTCGAATAGGGGTACGCAGTGAGGTATGGAGGCCTTGCTTCTTGATGGTCGATTTGACAATGGCATAGGCAGTGCATGATAGGATGTACTTCCCGACATCCATTCGAAGATTCGGCCAATAGAAATACTTCTGCAATACTGACACCATTTTATCAACCCCGAAAAGTCCAGTAGCCTGACTGTAGTGTGCTTCCCAAATGATCTTGGCACACTCGTTTGAAGAAACACACAGGTGACCTAGGTGGCATAACAGGGCATCTTAGAGGTGCAATTCTGGCACATGCTGACCCTCCAGGAGTGTCTAGTATATGTGACCAAATTTTGGGTTGCTTTTTGTAGAGAAGTGGCCAATCAAAAGTCTCATGCCTGCAACAGTTGAGCACGGTGGTTAATGCCATGATCGGTGGTCAACTGAGGCATTCTGGAACATTATTGGTGCTACCCTTCTTATACTTGATATTCAAATGGAACTGTTGCAGGTATGTGGACCACTTCTGATCGTGATCATTCTGCAATTTCCCTTGGGTTTGTATGAATTGGAGGGGTCGGTGGTTTGTGTGGATGACCGTTTCCATCCCCAAAATGTAATTCTTCCATTGTCAGCAGGCATACACAATGGAATACATATCTTTTTCATAAATGGGATAATTTTAGATTTTGTCTGAAAGTATCTCACTGTGATATGCCATTGGACACTTGTGTTGAGTAAGGACTGCCCCAATAGCATAGTCAGAGACATCTGTGTCGACCTCAAATGGTTGTTGCAGATCGAGTAATGCGAGAAATGGTGCCATGCAGAGGCAAGATTTCAACTCTGTGAATGCCTTCTATTGAGATTTTGACCAAAATAAGTTTTCTTTCACTCCTCCCTTGGTGACTTGACTCAAGGACCAAGTGATATGAGAAAATCCCAACACGAACCTGCGGTAAAAGTTGGCAAGACCTAGAAAGCTGCAGAGCTTTGTTAGAGTGGTTGGAGATGGCCAATCTCCAATGACTTGGATCTTGGTTGGATCCACATGCATCCCTTGTTCATCAATAATGTATCCCAGATACTGAACCTGGGTCATGCCAAAAGTGCATTTCTCCAAATTGGCACATAGCTTGTGTTGTTGCAATGTTTGGAGAACCCATCGGATGTGGTGGAGGTGCTCTTCCCAACTCTGTATGAAGATTGAGATGTCATCCAAGTATACCACTACAAATTAGTTTGTGAATGGCTGCAAGATGTCATCCATTAGCCTCATGAAGGTTGTAGGAGAATTCGTCAATCTGAAAGGCATAACCAACCATTCAAAACGGCCCTCCTTGGCTTTTAAGGTAGTCTTCCACACATTAGAGGGTTCGATTGGTACCTGGTGATATCCTGACTTCAGATTGATCTTTGCTGAAATATTTTTCCCCTGTCAGTTGATCCAGGAGGTCATCAATCCATGGGATTGGGTACCTATTATGGATAGTGATCTTGTTCTGCGCTCGATAGTCAATATAGATTCTCCAAGTCCCATCCTTATTTTGTACCAACATGATCAAGCTTCCACAAGGAGATGAACTGGGACAGATGTGACCTTTCTGTAGCAGCTCTTGAATCTACCTCTTAATTTCATCATTCTCCAGAATGTAGCACCAATAGATTGGTCCATTGGGAAGCAGCGCACTTGGGGTCAGATCGATGGAGTTCTTGACCTAACAGTGCAGAGGAACCCCTAAAGGGGAGGTGAAGATGTCCTTATACTCCTCCACGAACTTGTCCATCTGTAGTTATCATGCAGAGGGGCCCTATTAGAGGTCGTGGCCATCATATTATTCTTTCCTTGAGGGCGTATCATCATGAAAACAAATTTCCCGGTTTTGGAAATGAGCTTACTGCATTGTTTTGCAGTAACTAATGAGATGGCGGTAGGCGGTTCTACCTTCGATATCCTGTACAACTTATTTCCCAAAGTAATAATAATAGCATAGGGCCTTGATTCATATGCAACATGTCACTTCCACAAGTATGGTTGTCCTAATAGTACTTCACAAACTTCAAGGGGAGAAATGTGACATAATACCTCATCCGTGAAGGGCTTGATGTTGTATGGAAGGTGATACTACTAGCTCATGCGAAGATCTCGTCCTTGGTGAAGCCACTCAATGTTGTACGATTTTGGATGTGTTGTGATTGGTAGGCCCAGCTGCTTCACAACCTCTGCTGAAATGAGGTTCTTTTGGCTCCCGCTGTTGACAATTAACTGTAGCAGGGATCCCTTTACCCGCACTTGGGAGGGGAAGAGATGCTCCTCCTTCTCTGGATCTTCGGGTTCCTCCTTCTGGATCTTCATGGTGGCAACGGTGGCATTGGGCTCTGCATCGATAATATGCTTCCCCTTGTCATTCCCCTTTTGAGGTTCTGGCTCAGAGTCGAAACATGCATCTGACTCTAAAACCTTTAGCTTAACCACTAGTGACTGCTTAGCCCGACACTCAATTGTGTTGTGAGTGGAGCTCTTATGGAACTCACACCATTTTCCTGTGTCCTTTTTTGGCTTCATGACACTGTTCTTTGCCTGCAACTTCGGCGGGTTGTCTTGGCAGCCCCACCTTGGCTTTGACCTTTGTTCTGCAGTTTGGGGGCAACTTTCTCTTGCTTTGGATTCGCAGATCCAAAGTCTTGCTTCTTCTATTTAAACTTTTGCTCGACCTTGACGGAATATCGGTATTTTGTGGCAAGCGAGGAGATGTTCAAGAATTCTATTTCTTCCTGGATGTACTTGTGCAAGCAGTCGTAGTATTTGAGTATCAAATGTTGCTCCGAATCCTTGATACCCAACTTTGTGTGAAGGGTATGGAAAATATTGTAAACTTTGGCACGTCTTGGTCCCTTCCTTGCCGCATTGTGGTCCACTTTATATATTGATCGTCATAGCTTCTGAATGGCATCCCAGAATGAATTCCAAGTGGGTGCGGCTGAAAATAGTGAGCCATTATTTTCATCCTTCTGCTCGCAGTAGGTTTCCCACCAGTCCTTGACATGGGGAGCTTCTTTGAGAAGAGTGAAAACAATCTTTTCCCGGCTCAAAAATTCATGAACAGAAAAATAACCCTCTAGCAGATTTAACCATTTATTTACGGCATTTGCATCTATCTGACCCTCGAATATGGGGATTTCAAAATTAACTTGTACCTTAAAGGGTGTGGAATTTCTAGAGTAGCTGCTAGAAGCCGATGCATCGCCTCTGGGTAGCCGCTGAAGGATCTGGGCAAAGATGTCCATCATCGCGTTCCTTTGTCACTCGAGGGCTTCTTCGAGCAAGATTTTGATAGGATCTCCTGCCCCCTTTTCTTTCTTCTCATCTACCATGGGAGGCCATCGGGATTTGCGAGGCTGGTCTTGCAAAGGTTCGACCAGTTCAAGCCCTAACTCCTTATATCCTGACCTCATTGGGGACATGCAAAGAAAAACAGAGAAAAATCAGACTACTCTGATACCACTGATCTAGATTTAAATAGGAACGCAAAAAATTACAGA
This sequence comes from Pinus taeda, assembly GCA_000404065.3. Taxonomy (NCBI): domain Eukaryota; kingdom Viridiplantae; phylum Streptophyta; class Pinopsida; order Pinales; family Pinaceae; genus Pinus; species Pinus taeda. Next base: position 142,601 of record APFE031265378.1, read on the forward strand.
GGTAACCATCAACACGGAGATGCAGCGGAAATAATACTTCATTCATTAATGTAAAATACCGAAATATGCTTACAAATGACAATAGATATAAACCATCCAGGGTGATGGTAGCTTATCTCTGAGAAGATATGTGGTGGCTACATGCCTCTGAACTATCTTACAATGAGGTTCAAGGGCCTTTTTACTATTTAACAATAAGAGAAAACCCTAAACAACCAAAACCCTAACTCGAGGAGATGTAACACCAAGATTTTATGGGCCTCGTTGGGGTGAGTTGGATAGCCAACTTCCCGAGGTCATGACTTGGTCATATTATCCCCGTTTGACATGCATGATAGCCCGTTAGAAAGATCTCTCTAAGGACTATGATGGAAAAGATGATTTTAGAGATAAAATCTCTAGAGGTAGGTTTCCCAAAAAAACGTCGTTTATGGCCTCAGAACGGCTCTAGAAGTTTAGGACCCGAACACTTCTAAAAATTGTGAACTATGCTATAATTAAGGAAATTGAAAAATTGAAAGAAGAAATGGTGGGAGTCCAAGTGGAATTGGTGGGTGGCCACCAATATTCACCTAGATCACTGCAATCTCACTTGAAGTAGCATGGGGGGATGCAACAACCAAGTTTTTGCATCCAAAGACTAGTGTAATGTCTCCCAGCGCGTTAGATCTGCCTCCACGTAGATCGATAGACTTCTAGGTCTCGTTATTGTAACTTTGTTAAAATGGCCTTCAGACCTTCGTGAAGGTCTATGATTAGTCCTTGCAGACCTTTAACAATTGACTTATCTACTTACGCGCATCAAAAAGAAATCCTAAATAGGCGTTCGCACAAATCTACTAAATTCGTCAGAAAACATAAGAGAAATCACCAGAAACTTCACAGAGGTGTTTAAACATTCATTACGTACATTATTAAGACTGATCCAAGATAATCATATCACATTCAATTAGTATTTCATAAAACAAGTCATTTATCAGCAACATATAACATAAATAGATATGAACAAAAATACTGAATAATTCTCTGGAAAACTGTCTTTATTAATCTTCCATTCATGGATTACAGGCTCAACTTCCCTGCAGACATTGTTGCAAGGGTTCATGCACTCAGCTGCAGACTCTACCTAGGCCGTGTGCACCCATCTGCAGAGCCTCCCTTTCTCAACCTAAGTGCAGCAAGTAGAGACTTCCTACCTTAACTTTTGCCCAAGACTCTTCAATCAACCCAATCCTCTATCTTAGTTCCATCTAGTTACCTCATCCTTTCACTAATACTCAACTATTTATATATTTTTTCATACAATACCATAGTCCGCGGACCATGGGTGAATCTCAAAATTGATGCAACACTTTACTTAAAATAAGGGGCTAAACTCCATTGAATTTTATTCATCTATGCGCTCCGCATCCACAAATAGTGAAGAATTTACATATTTTACAAAAATTGTTACAATAAATTACTAATTAGTTCCATTTTTCCCCTGGGGAACCCATCCCAACAGGTAGCCGTAATTGACTAAATTCTCATGATTTTTGAATAGTTCGCTTAACACTCACTGCATTGGGTGATGCCCACAAGGGTGAAGAAGCGAGATTGAAACTAATGAAATGAAGCACATAATGTCAATGATCACTTTTGTGGCTTGCACCCAATGACCAGGACTTTTTGGGAGGTCACCCATCCCAGACCTCCTGGAAAGTCCTAGTTACCAAGTGCAAGCTGCGAAAGTGATGCTTGATGCTATGTGATTCATTTCACTAGTTTCAATCCCACTTCTTCACCCCTATGAGCATCACCTGATGCAATGAGTGCTAAGTGGGCTATTCAAAAATCATGAGAATTTAGTCAGTTACAACTACCTTTCATGGAAATGGTCATAGATGAATGACTTACTTAATGCAGTTGAATCCCAAAAAATAATATCTAATATAATGCACTACAAAAACCCCTCAATACTTAAATAAACAATATGATATAGATAGACAAATAAAATAATAGAGAAAAAGTCTTATGTATATATGCTTTTTACTTCCAAATATGATTGGGGCATGTATTAACATTTTAATATTTCAATGACAACTATGTACATACTATATAAAATAAAAGCACATCTCTCTCTCTCTCTCTCTCTCTCTCTCTCTCTCTCTCTCTCTCTCTCGCGATATAGCACGCGCGCGCGCGCGCGCGAGAGAGAGAGAGAGAGAGAGAGAGAGAGAGAGAGAGAGAGAGCCCTATTGATATATGGTTTCTACTACCAAATATGATTAGGACATGCTTTAACATTTTGATCTATACAATGTGAATGATACATAAAATATTTCAATGTTAACTATGTCTATACTATATAAAACATTTTGTAAGTGTACTAAAATTCTCCTAATCACCAGTTATTTTGATTTTATCGAGCATGTTTTGTTCTCGATTCTGTTGATCTAGTGAATTAAGAGTTCTAACAATAATGATCAATGGACCAGAATCACACGCCTTTATAAGGACAAAAGAAATCAATATTTTCTCTTCTAGATTTAAAATCTCCTTTGAAACTCCTTGCATCATACATTTTGCGTGTGCTGAACTCTCACTATTTTTCTTTTGTATAGTAATTTTTTTATGCTCTTTGCCAACTTTTCTAGGAAGAAACCAACCATATTCTTAGGCTAGTTTGTAGCTCTCTTTGAAACCTTGCATAGAGATCCCAAGTGGTCTAAAATTTCTCCAACACTTGAATATATACCAAGAAAATGCGATGCCATTACATCGGTAGCCAAATAATCACATAATCCTCAGCCATGTTCTAAAATTAAAGACCCTATAATTATCTGAATAGAATTGAAGGCACCCCCTATCAATGAACAAAGAGATTAAGATTTTATGGGCTGCCATAGTAGAACTAAACTTTGAACATACACAACCCTACAAAAAGTCTTGTGCCTTCTTCAATCAAAATATTAGATAAGCATGAAATCAAAATTGAATCCTTGATGTGCCAGTCATTTAGAATAAGCAACATATCAAGGACTTCAATATTATATCTACCATAATCAATGATAAAGAACATCTTTTGTAGCCATGACCACAATAGTTGACGTTGGAGTAAGAAACAACTCTTGTTCTCCATTCAGGTCACTTTGCAAAAGCACGCGATAAATGATGCAGACACTCATGGTCCAAATCCAAGAGACAAAACACATTTGTTGAATATTCCAAGAAGACAGATCTTCTCAGAACCATGTGGACCTTGTAAATGGATAGTGTACATTACTATTGGAATAAATATTGAACTAATACCTGTAAGTAGGTATTTGCAACTGAATATACTTTCCTTTAGAAAAAAATCCAGCTCTTTACAAAGGACATCTTTCACTTCTCCAAGCAAGGACATGAACTCTCCCTCGAGTAATTTACCTTCAAATTTGGCACCATTAGCATATACCATAGCATTGAAAATTGTGGAGGGCCATCTAAAATGACTCTACAAGCTAAGAATTTTTCAAAAGCATCATACACACCCATGATAATATACACCCATGATAATAGGGATCATGTTAGCTTTGACATGTTTAATACACTCTTGTATAATAACCACTTCTCCACATGGAATATAAATAATTACATCTCTAAGGTCCATTGATGGAGTTTGGCCATGCCAACCAATGGAAAACCTTCCCTTTTTTCCACAATTAATAATATTAGTAGGTTCATTCATGTCACACAACTGCAATATCAAAGGCCGTGTATTGTAGTCATTTACAAAACAATTGGAGTTTTGATGCCAAATTCGTTTTCCTATCCAATGGTAAGAAGTATTTAAGATACTCCAAATAGGGTTGTGAGATGACACCACAATTTTATTAGTCTTCAAAGAAGGAAAATTTATGAGTGGGTCCGAAGAGCAATCTTCAGCTTGGCATTGAATTAGATAACAATATGCATTCTGCAGTAATTGATAATAGCTAAAACTTTGACAACCAAATTCCAAAAGGACTTTATTTAAGAAAGGATTCTCCTCTAATAATTATTTTGACTCTAGACAATTAATTATCATGAGAAGGTTTCCATCAAATCTTGTAATTTTAATCCTTTGCTGATTTCTTTTTTGAATGTTTTAAATATTCTAGTTGTTCTATATTGGGCTACAACATATAGCTCTAGCCAGGGGCAACACTTTGTGCGCAACGTGTTGAAAACTACAAATGAGTGGCCTTAGTTGGTTATCGAGTCAAGAATTTTGAAAACCCTGAAATCTAAAAAAATGGAAACTTGACATTCTTGAAAACTGATTTCAACTAAACTACAAACTACAACTCAAAATACAACTTGAACGCATGATCTTATTTATATATAGGTTCCTACCTATGTACATGATTGTTCTCAATCAATTTAAGTCAACCTTCCAATGGCACCAACGCAACACTTTGGTATTGTACCTTGTGCCTCCATGATGTTGGGATTCAGAAAATAAAATTGTTATGTACCATAAAATATTTTTAGACAAAAATTTTAGCACATACCCCAAAATGATATTTGTTGCCGACAAAATAAAAATGACATATAGTCAGCTACTGGATCTTCCAAGGGAATTTTTATTTGCAATGTCCTTTGCACAAACTCAACTTTCGGGTTTTGAAAGTGAGGAACGTGATTGTTGTTCTCTACTGACAACCTTTTAGGCTGAAAAAAATAAAATAAAGTTTGTTCCCCATGATGTTGATGATTTTCATGCAATAATAGCTCTTGACAAAAATATTTGTCCTCCTACAATAACACTTGATAACCTGCACTAGATTCCCCTTTATTCTAATAATGATCATAATTACCTACCACGCCTTCAAAGTGTTACTCAATATTTGCAAGGAGTTGTTGATTTAAATTCTCGGTGCCTTTCAACAATATGAATGTCCTCTGCCCATTTTTTAAAACCCTTCGTTACCTCCAAAGTTGTATTTTATCATAGAAAATTTCCATTGTTTTCTTGACATACCCTCTTATCTTCAACAATGTTTTTTCTTTCAATATGATAAGAAAATTTTCCACAAGCCCATAAATTATCTTCAATTCAAAAATCATGAGAAATTATTCAGTTACGACTACCTCTCATGGAAATGGTCATAGATGAATGACTTACTTCACATAGTTGAATCCCAAAATGATATCTAATATCTTCAATTCGTTGTGCATAAAGAAAAATCAACTTCAAAGTGCAAGGATTCTCTCCTTGAGATAAAAAATGAAGTCAATAGGATAAGCCTTTGAATAATACACCATGGCAACAACTTCAAGGGGTTGAATTTCTTTTTGCATACTGAAATAAACTTTTTGAAACCTCCTATTAAACTTAGTGAATGATTCACTTCTCTGCCTCTTGATAGTATATAATTCCAAAAGTTGTTTTTCTTATGACTTGTGCTCACCCCAATATCTAAGAAAGATATCCTGAAGAACATTCAATGAACTAATTGAAATTGCCTCCAGATACTACAACCATTGTTGAGCTTCCCTCTTTAATGTATGACAAAAAAAACTCAGAACCACATTTTCATTAATAATTTGAAAGTTTTACAGAAAGTACTCAAATTATAAGACATGTTGTTCAACTGTAACACCATCATTCTCTCTAGAGAAACTTAGCAAAAATTTGAAGCTTTTTGAAGGATATTGATGAAGAATTGTAGGCAACACCAAGGGTTTGAACATCACCTTTTCTCAAAATTGAGAAGTAGTGGATTATTTATGAGGCAGAGTCTTATCTCCCAAAGATGATGAATTATCACCTTTATGCCTAAATGACTGATTATCTTTAGGAATTGTAATGGAACAATCATATCTCCTCTCATATTTACGAGACGAAGTTGTGTCAAGATCCATAATACAAGAAGAAGAAAGTTATTATTTTTCCAATAAAGAATGTACTTTCTAGGCTTTATAATCTTCTAAGAACACAAAGAAGGAAATAATATTTTTAATGTGAAGGGGAAAGTATATAATAGAGCTGATAAAAAAAAAAAAATCCTTAAAAAACCTAAAAGCTTGATACTTGAACTTTTCATGTGGCTTCCTCATTTTCTTGCCAACAAAATCTTAATTCAATGAAGCTTTCATCATTGGAGTCACTGGGTGAATAATAAAGAACCAATTTAATATCTAAATATTGCTCACCATCAAGAAATAGATCTTTAATACTGAGGGAAAAATAGCTTCATGTCTCTGTTCCCCGACAATGACACCCAAACATGTTGTACCTCAAGAGACAGTTCTTGGCTATGGGGGAACCAGTGCCTGAGACATTTTGAGATTGGAAAAAAAGATTGAAATTAATGGCTAGAAGTATAGGTCATGAAAGCTTGTAACCAAAAGTTCTAGTTTTGAAGCCCTACCATTCTACAACAGAATGACCAAAGACTATGAGAGTTGCAGGGTGGAGATGTAAAGCAAAAAATGAAGGAGACAAAGTTTTGGCACAGGAAATTAAGAATCCGTGCTTCAACTCTGTAGAAATAATGATGGATGGAAAAGAAGAATATGAATGAGATTCCTAGATGTGGAGCGCTTCACTAAGGGCTTCAATATTGCTTTTTAATGATTACAATGAATTTTAATGAGTATAATGAAGTAAATTCATTAGAAACATAAACTAAATCACCAACTACATCTTACATTGTCCAAGAGAGGAAAAACATATATGAATATTGGGACACATGAGACAAACAATCACCGCAACACCAATGCTAGAATCAACCTAACATATATTATCTAGGCTTCAAAAATATTATGGTTTACAAAAGTGAGCCATGAAGACTGGACTCTGAACCCCTTTTCGCTTCTAATTCCTAAGTTTTTATTTCTATTGTATATCCTAATTGAACTAACTATCTTAAAAAGTTCCGAAAACTGAATTTGGGAACAATTTTTAACTACCCTCTCCTTTATTTAAAGAATATTTACAACTAAGACAAAATCATATAAAATATTATATATATATATATAATATTTATTTTCATCCATTACAAATAATACCCCATCCTTTTTAGATATTAAAAATATACAAAATCAAATCTAAGACTATAATGTTGGTATATGAGTAATGGAATAAACAATGTGTGCGGGCCACCCATATCTAATGACATCCATGTCAAAGGTAACTAAACCACACATGCTGGTGGTGAGCTATATAGAGAATTGAAAATTGTAATTGAAACAAAACATCAAACTGCTTATGGGGGCACATTTGGTGGTCTTTGAAAAGGAGAAGAGTGTTATCGTAATGAATAATAATCGTTGATCTGATGATGGGTGTTTTTAAAAAAATTCTTTGCCAGACCACATTTTGATATAAACCCCATGCAATTTGTGCCACCAAGATGTCGTTAGATTTGGAGCTTCGTAGTGTGAACCATTGATTGAAAATAAGAAAGTCTCATCATGTTCCACTAAATTTAAGGTGCAAACTCTTCCAAAATGTTGCTAGCCTCTTGTAAAAGTTAACCACAGAAACATGTATAGCCAAATCTTTCTTCTGCATTCTATAAGTGTATTAAATATCTCCTGATCAACAATTATTTCTATTTTATCAAGAATTTTTTGTTCTCCAATCTCTTGATCTCATGAATTAAGAGTGCTACCAATAATCACCAATGGACTAGAATCACATGATTTTGCAAGCACAAAAGAAATCAGTGTCTGCTCTTCTGGATTTAAAATCTCCTTTGAAACTCCTTGCATTGTAAAGTTTGCATGTACTGAACTCACACTATTGTTCTTTTGTATAGTATTTTGTTGATGCTTCTTTGCCAACTTTTCTAGGAAGAAACCAACAATATTCTTAGGCTACTTTGTAGCTCTCTTTGAAAGCTTCCATAGAGATCCAAAGTGTTCTAAAATTTCTCTCCTGAATATATAGTAAGAAAATGTGATGTCCTTACACTAGTAACCAAACAATCACATAATCCTGAGCCATCATATAAAATGAAAGACCCTGCAATTACTTGAATAGAATTTAAGGCACCCCCTACCAATGAACAAGGAGATTCAGATTTTTTGGATTGCCACTATATAAGTAAAATTTTAACAGACACAACCCTGCAACAAATTCTTATGCCTTCTTCAATCAAGCTATTAGATAAGCATGAAATCAAAATTGAATCCCTGACCTGCCAATCATTCAAAATAAGCTACAGATCCTGGGCTTCAGTGATTCTGGTACATTGGTGACTATTGATAAAGAACCTCTTTTGTAGCATTGACCACAATAGTTGATGTTGGAGTAAGCAAAAACTCTTGTTCTCCAGGGGGGTCACTTTGTAAAAGCACATGATAAAATGATGTAGACATTACTCGTCCAAATCCAAGAGATAAAACACATTTATTTAATATTCCATGAATATGGAACTTCTCATAACCATGTGGACCTTGTAAATGGACAATGCACATTACTTTTGGAATAAATATTGAACTGATGTTTGTAGCTAGATATTTGCAACTGAATCTACTTTCCTTTAAAAAAGGATTCAGTTCTTTACAAAGGACATCTTTGACTTCTCCATGCAAGATATCAACTCTCCCTCTAGTAATTTACCTTCAAATTTGGCAACATTAGCATATACCATAACATTTGAAAATTGTGGAGGGTCGTCTACCATGACTTTGCAAGTTAATAATTTTTAAAAAGCATTATATACACCCATCATAATATGGATCATGTTAGCTTTGACATGTTCAATACTTCTATAATAACAACTACTCCACATGGAATATAAAGCATAACATCTCTAAGGTTCACTAATGGATTTTGGCCATGCCAGCCAATCGAAAACCTTCAGTTTTCCCCATAGTTAATAATAGTAGTAGGTTCATTCATGTCACAAAACTATAAAGTCAAAGACTATGTATTGTAGTCATTTACAGAAAAATCGGAGTTTGATGCCCAATTTGATTTCTTATCCAATGGTAAGAAGTAACTGAGAGACTCCAAATAGCATTGTGAGATGACACCACAATTTTATTAGTCTTTAAAGAAGGAAAAGCCATGAATGGGTCCGAACAGTAATCTTCAACTTGGCATTGAATCAGATAACAATCTCCAATCTGTAGTAACTGATAATAGCTCAAATTTTGACAACCAAATTCCATAAGGACTTTCTTTAAGCAAGGATTCTCCTCTGATAATTCTTTTGACTCTACACAATTAACTAGGATGAAAAAGTTTCAATCAAATCTTGCAATTTTAATCCTGCGTTGATTTTTTTTTTGAAGATTTTAAATATTCTAGTTGTGCCAGATTGGGCTACAACAATGTCAATCATCACTTCTGGTGCTTGCACCCAGTAATGGGGACTTTCCAGAATGTCACTTATCCCAAATCACCTCTCGCTCAAGCTCCCTTAACTGTGGATTTTCCCCACAATCAAGCCCACTTAGCTTGCTACCCCATTTTCAAAACCTTAGTGATTATTGTGCCTCATCAACCATTCAAGTAGAGCTCCCTTTGCTCTTTTGTATTTAAGTATTGAGGGGTTTTCGGAGTGGATTATATAAGATATCATTTTTTAGGTTTCAACTGTGTTAAGTAAGTCATTTATGGGTAAAAGCAAAAAAGTACTCAAATGAAAAAAGATAAAAAAAAAAATGAATATAAAAATATCAATCAAATGAGTTGAGTTTCATACTTGTTAATTATAAAAAATAAATGCTAAATTTGTAACAAAGCTAACTGACAATAAATTTTGGTAAAGCTATAGTGAACCTATTTAATGGGTTCAGAAAATATAAATATTGTTAAAAAAAGTGAATACTAAAATTGTAAAGAAGTCAACTGATAGTAAATATTGGTAAAAACTATGGTTAATCACTTACAAAATTAAACAGTAAGTTTAAATATGTAAAGTTAAATGAAATGCTAAAACTCTTTAAAAATATATATAAAAATAGAATTAGAATTTCTAAACAAATAAATATATAAATTATATTTTCAATAATATAAAAGGTTATTATAATCATATTTAAAAATTTTTATATAAAATTTTAATATATTTTAAAAAATTTTCAAAAAATATTTTACATTTTGTTATATGTTATTTTTAAATTTCTATGAAAAAAATTGATTTTATAAACTTGAAAGGATAGTTTCTTGGGTGGCGGTTTTATATATAGAAAAAGATTATCATTTTTACTAGCATTTTAATAATAATTAAAAAATATGCTTTTTTTTATTTTTAAATTTGTTTAGCAATCTTTAGAATGTTTACAAGACATCTTTTAAAGAAATTGGAATTAAAAAGCATAAATCAATAGAGAAATGGAGGGTCGCAATTATGCCACTACTTAAAAATTTATGTAAAATATTAATGAATATCTTTTAAAGAAAATGAATAAGTTATATGAAAAATATCTATTAAATTTTAGAAAAAATATGACATGAAATTGAATTTAAATTGACATGTTTTGTCTTCTTTTACCACCACCTAATTCTTGATGATTTTGTAAATTTAAGAGTAAACATTCCAACTCCATTTATTTTTATAAAACTTTTTTGCCACGAAAAGGGAAAAAGTGATACACATTAACATGCTTTTACCCTTATATATGACCATTCCCATGAGAAGTAATCGTAACTAACTAAATTCTCATGATTTTGAAAAGTCCACTTAGCACACATTGCATCGGGTGATGCTCACAGGAGTGAAGAAGTGAGATTGAAACTAGTGAAATGAATCACATAGCTTCAATGATGATCACTTCCAGGGCTTGCACCCGGTAACCAAGACTTTCTAACAGATTACTCATCATAAACCTCCCAATCACCCAACATAGACTTTTCCAAACTATTTTAGCGTCAATCAATTCTTAAATAAAAATTCCCCTCTTTTCAATCTACCAATTATCACATAAAATTTTTGTCCAACATATTCTGAGCATACAAAATATTTGGACTTTCGACGCAACGAATTTAGATATTATATATTTCTTTTCTTTTCGGTATCATCATTTGGCACTCAAAAGCAGATAGTATCACCGTATGAACGGGTCAACCAAAGGGAAAGGCTTTTATGAATATTATTAACAGATTTATCACATCTTTCCTTCTTGAAAGTGAGAGTCATTTACTCATTGTTTAAATTGCTTGGCATTCACAATAAATTATTTTATTATATTAATTAATGTGCAAAATGTTAAAAATAGTAATAAAATTATTTAAATTATTAATGAAATTATTTAAAAATAAATTTAATATTTAATATTGATTTTTTAAAAATACAGATTTTAAAATTTTACTATTAAAAAGATAATATTTCAAAATTCTACTCTAAGAAATGTTAATTCAAATTTTATAAATTATTTATTATTTTAAATAATTATATAGATATTATATTTATATAATGTTATATTTCATAAATGGCTTGTGTATGTACAATTTACAATATATATAGTTTATTGGTCTTGAAAATGGTAACCAATATTTATGGTGTTATTGATCTATTAATAAGCGAGGTTGTATATGCTCACTCTTGGATAATGTACTTGCTTAAATCTAACTGTACAACCTCGCGTAGTATTATTGGGTGAATAATACATTATTATGTACTATATCGTCTTGCATATATATTTAGTGATAATATCGACCATCGTGCTAAGTATAAATAGTCATTATGTGTGTGTGTGTGTGTGTTTTATGTCAAACTTAATATTACATAGAATAAAATATGTAATTGTGGTTCTCTTTCTTGCTTTTAGTTTATGCTTCAAAGCATGCTCCCTTACAGACTACCAATAGGTCATTCTAGGTGGTGTGGTTTTCCTTGAATAAGAATGATGATTCAACATGTATTCCTAGAAAGCAACCAGAGATGGTTGTTGGTTGTTCTTACTACTAGTTTGACAACTGAGTTGTGATTTTTATTTTTTGTTTTACTAGAGGAATCAAGAATTGGTGTGGTCTTGTACTTGCATGACACAAAGTTTATCCCAACCACTACTTCTATAACCCCTAGGTGCCTAGGTTTATTCTAACCACTACCACTATAACCTTGTTAGGTCCCTACTACTAGTGTAACCCCTTATTGTTATTAGTACAACCCCCTTATTATATTGTTGTGCCCATGTAGTCCCCATATTGTTATTATTGTGCCCCATAGAAGCCCATTATTGTTATTATTGTGCCCTTACATTATTATTGTTATGTCGGCTTTGATTGTATTATGACCCCTTATACTCCTATATATAGAAAGGAGGCCTTGTCATTTGTATCATCCAAGAATTGTTCATTTGTGTAATGTAAAGGAGGTTGCCCCCTCGAAGAGGCTGATTTATAAGGCATTCATCTATCTATTATATCTTTTTGTGAGCTGGTTTCATAACATTTGGTATGAGAGCTTTGGATTCTAGGGTTTCGTTGCTCCAAAGAGGTCATCGTGGTATTTTCACTATAACTTTTTTTCTGCGACGTTTCAGAAGTTAAAAAATAACCCATTTGATAGGAAATCTCACTGAACCTAAGGTCCAAATTTCAGATCTTGTTGCACTATATTTTCGGCAATATGATCTAAGTAAGTTAGGGTTTTTGCAAGCTCCAAAATTTCATCTAAAATAGGTCATCATGGAAGTTTCGCTATAACTTATTCACTATGAAGTTTAAGAAGCTAAAAAAAAAAAAAACTCATTTGAGAAGAAGGCGGTCTGAACCTCGGGTCAGAATTTCAGATCTTTTCACGCTATATTTGAAGATATATGATCTGAGGAAGTTAAGGTTTTTTCAGACTCCCGAATTACATCTTAAACAAGTGACCTTGGGAAAATCATCATAACTTTCTCTCTGAGCATCAAATTGAAATTTTGTAAGAAGTTATAGAAAGAGGATGGATTGTAGTTTCATTCTTATATTTTTCAAATCCGAAGGTCAAAATAGTGACACATTGCACTTCATACAAGTTTGCTCTTCTAAAAAGGTATATAATCAGGTCATCTCGGGAGATTGCACATAACTCTTCCTTGGAGAATTTGATTTTGATCAGACTGGTGACATTGAAAAGAGGACACAGAGGACTATTGCAGGTCACAATTTCAGAATTGGAAAATCCGAAATTACAGAATTACAATCGTTTCAAGATCAAACTCCTAAAATCAAGAAAAGGCAATATAAGGAAGTTTGATGGCAAGGATCCGGTAAATTGGATACTACAGATGGAGCATTTTATTGATCTACTTGAGGTGCAACTATTACAAAAGGTATGTATTTCATCTTCATATTTAGAACCAGATCAATTTTTATGGTATAAAGGGCTATGTTCTCGTAAAGCACTTGTCACATGGTCAATTTTGCATGGAATAAATAATAACACATTATGAGGATACAAAGAGTAACACCTTCTTTAGCCAATTGATAAATCTAAAAAAAAAAGGTTCAATGGCAGAGCACATTGAAGATTTAAAAAAATTGATATATGGGTAAATGATATTCCAGAGAAGAAAATGATTAATGTCTTCATAGGGACTTTAAAGGATAAAATTCAACATGAGGTTCATCTTTGGGAACCTGATTCATTGGAGAAGGCATTCAGGCTGGCAAGAAAACTGAAAGCAGAATTATGGAAACAAGGAATCCTACCACTCACAACTATAAATATGGAAATGTTTTTCCTTCTAGCCTTCCACAACCTACAAGGTTTACACGAAAATAATTGGAAGAAAAAAGAAAAAAAAGGACTTTGTTACATTTGTGATAGCAAATACTCTAAAGGTAATAAGTGTGCTAAGCATAAATTATTTTACATAGATTGTGAAGAGGAGGAATAAAAGGATTAAGAAAGATCAAAAGAAGAGGATATAAACCAGGAACCAACCCTAGAGAAAGAAGAAATTAATCCAAATATATCTTGTAAAGCATTGGAAAGAATTACCAGTCCTCAAACTCTCAAGATAGAAGGACATATCAAGAAGAGAAATGTTCGAGAAGTGAAAGATCATATCGAGAAAGAAGAAATGAATCTGACCATATATTGTAATTCATTGGTTAGAATTACCAATCCTCAAACTATCAAGATAGAAGGACATATGAAGAAGAGAAAGGTAATAGTATTGATTGATTCGGGCAGTACGCATAATTTTATTCATTGTAAGATAGCTAAGGAATTGAATTGCTTCCAATATCCAGCACCAAAGTGTCAAGTGATGGTTGCAAGTGGAGGAACCATAAATTTATCTGGAAAGTGCCATAATATCAAGTTATACATGGGAGAATATGTATTGAATAGCCCAATTCTTTCCATTACAATGGGTGGTGTTGATGTTGTACTAGGAGTCCAATGGCTATAATCCCTAGGTACAATAGCTTTTAATTTTCAAGAAGTTTTCATGAAATTTTCTTCGGAAGGAAAGGAGGTTGAATTAAGGGGTATGACAGGGAAACTGGGAAATATAATCAGCTCTAAAGGACTGACAAAGCTTCTAAAGAAATAAAAATGAGGCGTAATTGCACAATTATGTTCACTAGAGGTTTCCACATCGAAACCATCTATTTCTCGAGATCTCCAAAAAGTTTTGGACAATCATTCCAAGGTATTGGAGACTCCCAAAGGCCTCACACCTATTCGTGATCATGATCATTTCATTCATTTGATTCTAGGAAGTGTTCCTCCAAACATCAGGCCTTGCAGATATCCCTATGCCCAAAAGAGTGAAATTGAACACATGGTTGCAGAAATGCTAGAGGCTGGTATAATTCAACCTAATCAAAGCTCTTTCTCTACTCTTGTAGTATTGATGCACAAGAAGGATGGGTCATGGCGCATGTGTCCGGATTATAGGGAGCTCAATAGGCTCACTATTAAAGATAAATTTCCCATTCCTGTCATTGATGAATTATTGGATGAATTGCATGGATCAATTTACTTCACCAAGTTGGATCTTCATTTAGAATATCATCAAATCAAAATGAAGACTGAAGACATTCTGAAAACAACATTTAGAACTCGTGAGGGTCATTATGAATTTTTGTTCATGCCTTTTGGCCTTACAAATGCACCTTCTACATTTCAAGGTTTGATGAATTCCATTTTCAAACCCTTCCTTAGAAAATTTGTGCTAATTTTTTTTGATGATATACTAGTCTACTACAAGTCTTAGAA
Source organism: Pinus taeda (assembly GCA_000404065.3). NCBI lineage: Eukaryota > Viridiplantae > Streptophyta > Pinopsida > Pinales > Pinaceae > Pinus > Pinus taeda. The sequence goes on from APFE031265378.1 coordinate 157,720, forward strand.
GGATCATGTTCAACATGATGACATGGTGCTCAAACTATTGGAGGAGAAACAATTATATGCAAAAAGATCCAAATGTTTCTTTGGAGTACAAGAGGTGGAATATATTGGTCATATTGTATCCCATGAAGTGCTAAGGTAGACCCTAGAAAAATTAAAGCCATTAAGGAATGGAAAATCCCCACATCCATAAAGCATCTGCGATGATTTCTTAGGTTGACAGGGTATTACCACAAGTTTGTTAAGAATTATGGGAGAATAGCATCACCTCTAATGGTATTATTGAGGAAAGATGCATTTTCATCGACTCCAGAAGCAAAAAAGGCCTTCGAACATCTTAAAGAGGCAATGTGCCAAGCACCGGTCTTAGCTATGCCAAACTTCACACAAACATTTATTGTGGAATGTGATGCTTCAGGGAATGGAATTGGTGTTATTTTAATGCAAGATGAAAGACCCATTTCTTTTGAAAGTCATCCAATCAAAGGAAAGTATTTACACAAAGCTATTTATGAGAAGGAAATGTTGGCAATACTATATGCACTTAAGAAATGATGACCCTACCCAATGGGAAGACACTTCAAGGTAAAAATGGATCATGATAGTCTTAAATACTTTTTAGAACAGACATTATCCTCTGAAGAGCAACAAAAACGGGTCACAAAGATGTTGGTTTATGACTTTGAAATCATCTACAAAAAAGGGAAGCAAAATGTTGTGGCATATGCACTCTCAAGAAAGGATGAGGATGTAGAAGCATTGTTTTGTGCTATTTCTATTATCCAACTAGATTGGATAAACGAAGCAAGGGATGAATAGAAGAAGGATGAAGAAGTTTGGCCACTCATTCGAAAGTTGTATAATATCCCAGTTCAAACAAGATTGCAAGAATCCTAAGAAAGAAATACATAATCACTTTGTTCTCAGCACCTGGAATGATTAGACAAAGTATGAGGTCTATCAAAGATAATATTGATAGATATTAACGTAAAGGAGTTTAAAAAATAGATTGTTCATGTGGGAAAAGTTAAATTGGTGAAACAGGTCATTCCTTGCAAACTAGACTAAAAGAACATGTAGCGGATATTAGGAATGATAGGTCTCCTACTTCGGCCCTAACAGAGCATTCCTATAAAACTAAGCACCATCTCTCTCTGGAAAATGCCTCAATTGTCGCAAGAGAAGAAAATCATCATAGGCGAAATATTAGAGAGGCTCTTGAAATTATGAAACACCCACATAATTTCAATAGGGACAATGGCATCGAAATCAACAGTAGTTGGTTCCCCTTAATTAGAGAAATTAAGACCTCCAATACATCCTAGGTTTAACTCTCAATAGGTAGTTATCTCCCTTCCCTTTCCTCTTAGGTAAAATTAGCAAAATCTAGTTTTATTTCTTTTATTACTAATGTTACTCTTAATAATAGATCTCAAGACATTAATAATTAATATTTAAATAGCAATAATAATTAAGTAGTGGAAATTTATAATATTTACTACTATTACTGTTATTATTAATTATGACTATTAAATGTCAGTATATTATTAATTCATATCAAAATTAACTTTTATTATTATTTATAAATAACCATTAATAAAAAAGTTTATATTATTTATATATTTATTACTAGGTATTAATTATTATCATTATAAATATTACTTATTATTATTATTAAAATTATTATAGTTTGTTATAAATTATCACTTATTATTATTATAATGATTATAAACTATTAGTATTATTATTAATTCATATAAAAATTAAGAATAAATCCAATTAACCCTCATTATTATAATACTTATTATTTAGTATTATTATTATTATAAATATAAAATTATCATAAATATTATTATAAATTATTAATTATTATGAGAAAATATTACTAAGAAATTTTACTATTACTGTTAATTTATCATTTAAAATTAAAATAATTATATGAATTAGAATTAAAATTAAAAACCTAATTTAATAAAAAACTTAAATATTTGGATAATATTAATTATTAAGTAGCCGACCTTTATTTTTCCTTAAATCATAATAGTTTACCTCATAACTATTTAAATCTCGCAATCGAGCTCTTCTACTATCAACATTCAAAAATAGTCTTAATGATGGATTCTTGTTGGGATTTGAAACGTTGACAGATTATGGGTATTACTGTGGGTTCTCCGGTTACTAACTTAGAAAATATTGCCAAAACTTGACGAAGAAGGAAAAATCATATTGGAGCCTTGAGTAGTCACGGAAATAAGAATACGACGGGTACGAAATTGATCAATTTCAGAGTATCTCATCAAGTGGAAGAACTTACCCGTTGAAAATTCTACATGGGAGGACAATAATTTTATACACAAGCATCAAGAACTACTCAAGCGTTGAGGAAAAAACTTTTTGAATGAGAGAGGCATGTTAGGTGAGTGTAACCCTTATTGTTATTAGTACAACCTCCTTATTATATTGTTGTGCCCATGTAGTCCCCATATTGTTATTATTGTGTCCCATAGAAGCCCACTATTGCTATTATTGTGCCTTTAGATTATTATTATTATGTCGGCTTTGATTATATTATGACCCCTTAGACGCTTATATATAGAAAGAAGGTCTTGTCATTTATATCATCCAAGAATTGTTCATTTGTATAATGTAAAGGAGGTTTCCCCTCGAAGAGGCTAATTTATAAGGCATTAATCTATCTTTTCTATCTTTTTGTGGGCTGGTTTCATAACAAACCTCTAGATGCTTAAGTTGATTCCTATATAGTCTAAGTAAGATGTAGGTGAGTCCAAGTGAAATGTAAAAAAAATATAATCATAGATAAAAATTATAATAATTTAGTAAAAAAAATTGGTACCATATGTTTGTGAATTATTCATAATTAAATAAAACTATTAAAAACCATTTGACTTCATTATTTAATAGATATTTCTAATTTTATCTCTGATTTTGATTAATTATTTTTTAATCAAAACTTTGGTTGGATATCAATTTATTTGTTTATTTATTTATTTTTTTCAGATTTTCTAAAAAGGCATGTTTGTGAATTATTCATAATTAAATAAAAATATTAAAAACCATTTGACTTCATTATTTAATATATATTTCTAATTCTAACTCTAATTTTGATTTCTATTAATTATTTTTTTAATCAAAACTTTGTTTGGATTTCAATTTTTTTTT
>APFE031265378.1:163489-180937 GCA_000404065.3 Pinus taeda
TAATTATTTTTTTATGTTTGGATTTCAATTCCTTTTTTCAGATTTTCTGAAAAAACTTTATTATCCCCATACTTGTTTGTTTGATCTAGATAAAGATTATATTAATTTAGTAAAAGAAATTGGTATTATATGTTTGTGAATTATTCATAGTTAAATAAAAATTATATTAATTTAGTAAAAGAAATTGGTATTATATGTTTGTGAATTATTCATAGTTAAATAAAAATATTAAACACTATTTGATTTCGTTATTTAATAGATATTTTTAATTCTAAAACTGATTTTTATTTCAATTAATTATTTGTTTAATCAAGGCCTTGCTTGGATTTCAAATTTTATTTTTTCAGATTTTTTGAAAAGACTTTATTGCTAATCCCGATAGTGTTAGTTTGATTTTGCAATCAATTTAACCGTACTACATGGCTACATGCTAATTCCAGCAAGCTTTTCCCCAAAAATATAATAATGCTTGGGAAAAATATAATAATGCTCTTACCAAGAAAGATAATAATGCCCTTCGACTTACTATTTGGGTGCATTTTCTACCAACCAATCCTTGAAAATCTTTATGCCAGATAACGTTTGGTAGCATTCTCTCTCTTCAACAACAATAAATTCCCCTCAAATCTCTCAATACCTGCATCGGCCATTGTACTAGTACAGAAAGACTGGTTCAGACTTCACAGAGATGTCATCTAAAGTAGTAGAGATCCAGAGCGAGCTAAATGGAATTATTGAAAAGCTCCTGTGCAATGGAATAAACAAAAGTGTAGTGCCGGATAAATATATATTGCCCCCCAATGAACGCCCACAGATGTCTGAGGTGTGTTGTTACTCTGAAAACATTCGGGTGGTGGACCTGAAAGACCTGGATGGCCCAAAAAGAAGCAGGGTAGTCGAAGAAATCCGACGTGCCTGTGAGGAGGATGGTTTTTTCCAGGTACATAACCCCTTCAATCCACTTTATCATGGCCATGGTTTTCGTTTTCTCGTTTATCATGGCCAAAAAATTCGGCTTTGTTTGCCTGGTGAATGGTTTATGTTTAGGAGTTTCTAGGTGGCTTTGTTTATATCCTTTGCCTATGGTTTATGTTTTGGAGTTTTTAAGTAGAATTGGTTTATTTTTTTGGTCAAATATTAATTTTGTTATTTAAAATTAGTCTTTTTACTACGTATATAAATTCAACACTCTAAAAAAATTGCAACATTCTAATCATAAAACAATTATGAATCAAATTTATAAAATATATCTGTAATCCTAACACTAACAGTTTAGGACGATATATCAGTAATCAGCTCGCTAATTTGTTTTCAGCTCGCTAATTTGTTTTTCAGATATTACTTCGTCGAATTTAGGTTTTCTGATATATTGTTGGTACCAGATTGTGAACCATGGCGTCCCAGAGGTAGTCATGAAAAGCATGATGGGAATTGCCAAGGAATTCTTCGAAATGCCTGTGGAAGACCGAGCATGCCTCTACTCAGAGGACCCAACGCAGAGTGTTCGGCTTTCACCAAGCGTAAATATTGGCAAAGAAAAAGTCCTTAATTGGAGAGATTATCTGTTGCATCCATGTCATCCTCTGGAAGAAGTGATAGGCTCTTGGCCTGAAAAGCCTGCAGCTTACAGGTAATCATTTACAAATTTACATAAAACCCTTGAAATAACAGATAAAGTGTTAGCTCAATAAAAACCGAAAATTTATTTTGTCTATTCCTTTGTTACAGAGAAATTGCAAGTAAATATGCTATAGAAGTGAGAGCGCTGGTTCTAAGATTGCTGGCTTCCATTTCTGAAGCCCTAGGTCTCAGCTCTGATTACCTGAAGAGAATTTTTGGAAAACAGCCCCAAGCTATGACTGTGAATTACTATCCTCCATGCCCAAACCCAGATCTTACGCTTGGTTTAAGAGGCCATTCAGACCCCGGTGGCATCACTGTTCTAATGCAAGGCGATGTTAATGGCTTGCAAGTATTCAAAAAGGGAAAATGGGTTTCTGTAGAACCCATAGCTAACGCCTTTGTCATCAATTTGGGAGATCAACTGCAGGTAATTACAAAAAGACGTCTAATGGCAATGATTTTTCACTTTCCTTGCCCATTGAATTATTACTGGCAATGATTTTTCACTTTCCTTGCCCATTGAATTATTAATGGCAATGATTTTTCAGGTAGTGAGCAACGGGAAATTCAGGAGTGTAGAGCATCGAGCAGTAACGAACGCGTCCACTCCACGTATATCAATTACTACGTTCTCTAGCCCTTCACGGGATGCCTTCATTGTCCCTGCAGCATCCCTGGTTGATGAACAACATCCGGATCTGTACAAAGGATATCAATATGGAGAATTCCAGAGAGTTTTCTGGAGCCAGGGATTAAACGGCAAGAATGTTTTGGACCATTTCAAAATTGACCATCCAACTGCTGAATGAATTTTATTTTGGAGATTTGAGATTGATTTAGGGAAACCATGATGAACAGTATGGCTATTCACTCGAATGGCCAGTGGGCTTGAACACTTAACATATGTACACAAACTCAGAGTGAGGACGTCGTCTTTACTAATTTCTTTTGAGTTTTTATTTAAATGTATGGCATATGGAATCTGAATTGTTCGATATATTTATTTGGACTGGGTTTTATACTTTAAATTATAAATAAGAATTTTATTTATAAATTAGTTGGTTGGTATAAGATTTTGTTTTTTTTTAAATTTAAATTCATGTTTTAATTTAAAAAATCAGTATAGATTCAACTCTGTATTTATTAACTGTGGGGAGGGATAAACTTTTAAACAAATAAGGATTACATAGAAGTGAAAAATGAGATTTATATTAATCTAGTCTTGGTCTATTCACACCAATTACTGGGAAGTGTCTCATTACATAATATGGGATCAACAGACTTGATAGACATAACAACTTAGATGATAAGGACTTTGACTTGGCTACAACTCACACAAATAGGAAAAACAAGATATCTAGAATAACACCTAGGAACTCTCAGAAATCTAGAACATTTATCTATTATCTCCAAGTCTCCCCATTAATGGAGAAATGAATTATTAACTACACCCAACTTTTCTCTACATAAGGTAAACTTATCCTTTCCTAAAGGCTTAGTAAATATTTGTGCCACATTTTCATTTGTATTACAATATATTAGATTAATTCCTTTGACTTCATATTTTCTAGTACAAAATGATGTTGAGTCTCTATGTGTTTTGATCTTGCATGGTACAGTGGGTTGTTTCCTAGTTTGATAGTGATTTGGCTGTCACACTTATGATTGTTGGTACTTTCTGTTTTCTCCCATGTCTTCAAGAATTCTTCTTAGCCAAATTACTTCACAAGTTGCACTACATAACACCTTGTACTAAGCTTCGGTGGAATACAAAGAAAGAATTGGATGATGGATGACACAATAACTGATCCAATATTGGATGCATAACTAGAGGTATAATACCTGTCATATGGATCTCCTATCCAATGAGATATCAAAATTTCCAGTTTCCCTCAAATATGGAAGGACTCCTTTGGTTGCTTTCAAGTGACTTTCATGTGGCTTAGCCATGAACTCACTAAGTATGATGACTGAATACGACATATCTAGCCTTGTTGTAGTTAAGTAATTCAAACTCCCACCAATTGTCTATGCAATGTACCATTTACTTCTTTTGTTTCATCGTCCCCGCTAAGTTTAAGATTCTTTATAGTGATGCATATGTTGATCTACATCCATTCACCTGATTAATTCATGTGCATATTTGCTTTGTTTGACCAAAGTTCTACCATTATCTCTCCAAACTTCAAGGTCTAAACAATAATGCAATTTTGCAAGATTCTTCATTTCAAATTCATGTGACACACACCTTTTGATGTTTTCAGTTAACTTGGTAGCACTTCTTGTTATGATAGAATAATTTATCAATATTCACATACCAATACTTGAGTGCTTGTTTGAGTCCATATAGTGCTTCTTTAACCTGCAAACAAGATGTTTTTCTCCATGTTTTACAAAGGATTATGGCCAAACAAGATAAAATTCCCCCTTTAATTTTCCATTCGACATCTAACTTATTTAGCTTTCCATTATGCTTAGTTTTCAATGTAATCATCATTCTAATGGTGTTCATTTTAACTACTAGTGCAAAAGTTTCTTCATAATCTATCCCTTCCTTTTGTGAATAACCCTTGCTATGAGCCTATTACTTTATATTTATCAATAGTTCCATTCATCATTAAATTCACTTTTGAACAACCATTTGGAATCTATGGGAACTTTATCCTTAGGCAATTATGTCAATTCCCATATCATTTCTCACTAGGGAATCATATTCTTCCTTCATTACATTTATCCATTTTGCATGTCCATTAGCTTCTTCAAAGTTCAAAGGTTCTATGACATTCATCACTTTAGTTTTTAAGGCATAGTCTTTATACCTTATTGGTGGTTGAATTTGGGGTGATGACCGTCTTGGTAGTTCAATGCTTTCATCCCTTCTCCTACTTTATGGCATCTCATTTTTTCCTCTAGGTGTGCTTTCATTTCTTGAAGTGTGCATATCACTAAAATCTTCCTCTTGTTTCTGCTTTTGTTTTTCATCAACTTCTTTTGTGGCATAGTCACGATCATGAGGAATATGGCATGCATCATAACTATCCTCCCTATGGCCTTCATCTCCATGTTCATGGAACAAAACATCTCTACTTGCAAAAAAATTATGTGTAGAAGGATCAAACATTTTGTATGCTTTATGATCAGTAACCAATGAAAGCACACTTATGGCTTTTCTCCTATCTTTTTTGGGAATATGAGAAAAAGATTTTCTTCTAAATATTCTTAAATGGTTTAATGCTAGTTTATAACCATAAAGAGCTTCAAATGTAGTCTTATGATTTAAGCATTTTTTTGGACTTCTATTTTTTATAAACAACAATACTAATAGCTTCAATCCAAAAGGAACTAGTAATATTTTTACCTTTTATAATGTTCCTTGCACATTTCACTAAGACTTTGTTCTTACTTTCAACTACTCCATTCTGTTATGAAATATGTGGCATTATGTACTATTGTACAATTCCATGAGCTTTGCAGTATTTCAAAAATGCACCTAATGTATATTCTCCCCCTTGATCAGATGGGAGGATATTTATGTATTTACATGTTTCCTTCTTAACCATGTTTTTGAAATCTTTAAAATATTGAAATACATCACTCTCTTTCTCATGAAATAAACCTAGGTATATTTTGTGCAATATGAGAAAATATCAAGAAATAATATGCTCCTCCTAAACATATGCCCACACACATATTTATGCACATTGTCCAAGAATATATCTTTTTCTTTTATCTACATGAGCCGGAAGATCTTCCCTAATGCATACCCTTCACATGTTGAATCTTCATCCTTTAAAAATGGAAGTCTGTTTACCATTCTGTATTTTGTGAAGTAGAAATAAGTTAGGATAATTAAGATGGTCATACCTTTGATGCCAAACAACTTTTATTTTCATGGTTGTGGATGCTAATGATTGATGATCTTTCATGTTAACATCAAGCGTGTATAAGCCTCCAAATCTTAATCCTCCTGATATGATGTTTTAGTTGTCGTGTATATCCTTAAAAATTCAATGTGATTTCAAGATTCCAACTTTGAGATTTTTATATGCAATAGTGGATACGAAAATTAGATTCGTCTTGAACATACATCACATTTTGTATTTGTCTCACATTTCCATTGGGTAAATTTACACATACATCACCATAACCTTTGATATCACGAGATCGGTCATATCCTAAATAGATGTGAGTACCATAATTATTTTCATCATAGGTATCAAACCATTCCTTTTTGCATGTCATATAAATGGAAGCACTAAACTCAATAAACCATGCATTAATATCATCATTTTTTACTGATAAGGAAACATATGAAATAAATAATTTGAGGTTTTTGAAATTATCACTAACTCAGGCTTGCTTCTTTATCAATAAAATTTCTTGAATGTCTTTTATACTTGGGTTCATGAAATTTCCTTTTATTGCAATATTTAGCAAAGTGTCTAGGCTTACAACAATAGAAGCATCCATCCTTCCTCTTTATATAGGTATCTGTCCTCGGTGGTGTTGTGCCTTGATGTGGTTTTGAATGTGATTTGCCTCATTTGTTCATGTCCTATGGCTTTCCTTTGGCTACCAGTACCAAATCTGAACTTTGAGACCTTGCATTGAGATTCTTCCGTCTTTCTTCTTCTTGCAAGAGAATACATGTTAATTCGTGAAGGGTAGGAGCTTTTTCCCTCACTGAATGTCCAAAGATAAACATATGACAATCATTAGAAATCTCATTCAAAGTATTTGTTACTACATCAGTGTTGGAAGTATTTGTTACTAAATTAGTGTTGGAAATATTTTCACCAACAATGCCAAGTTTATCCGAAATTTCTTTGATTCTAGAAAGAAAATCAGTAATGCTTTCTTTTACCTCCAACTTAATTGAGAAAGAACTCCTCTTAAAAAATAAGACTTTATTAATATTCAGAGTTTCATAAAACTTTTTGAGTGTTTCCCATGTTGCTTGAGATGTAGCGCAATCCCTAATGTGAAAAATAATGTTGTCCTTTACAAACATTCACAAGAGTACTTTGGCCTTGGTCTCTCTGTGCTCTCAATCTTGAACTGAAATTGTTGGTAGTGCTTGTTTGGTTTCATTTATTGTTACTATTGGCCAAATGTTGTAGTTTTCCAATAACATCTACAACTTAAATTTCCAATTTATATAATTCTCTCCCTCTATCTTTATGGACTCATTTAAATATGAATCAACAAATTAATTTGTCATTTTTAAATGCAACAAATATCAAATAAATACAAAATAACAAATTTCCCAAATAAATAAATTAAGACCAAATTTTTGCAATACTAACAAAAACTAGTTTGAATTAAACCAACCTCTAGCATCATTGCAACCATATGTTCAATTTCACTCTTTTGGACATAAGGATATCTATAAGGCGTGATGTTTGGAGGAACACTTTCTAGAATCAAATGAATATCATGATCATGATCAAGAATAGATAGGAGGCCTTTGGGAGTCTTAGACACCATGGAATGATTGTCCAAGACTTTTTTGGACATCTGGAGAAATAGATGATTTCGATGTTTAAACCTCTAGTGAGCATAATTGTGAAATTATACTCCATTTTTCTTTCTTGAGAAGTGTTGTCATGCCATTAGAGCTTATTATATTTCCTGGTTTCCCTGTGATACCCCTTTAATTCTAACTTCCTTTCCTTCTCAAAAAAAAATCAAGAAAAGTTCTTGAAAATTAAAAGCTAACATCCCCAAAGATTGTAACCATTGGACTTCTAGTACAACATCAACACCAACCATTTGAATAGAGAGCATTGGAGTATTCAATACATATTCCCCCATGGTTAGCTTGATATTATGACACTTTCTAAATAAATTTAGAGTTCCTCCATTTGAAACCATCACTTGACACTCAGGTGTTGGATATAGGAAGAAATCCATTTCCTTGGCTATCTTACAATGAATAAAATCATGGGTACTACCTGAACAATCAACATTATTACCATTTTCTTCTTTATATATCCTTCTATATTGAGAGTTTGAGGAGTGCTAACTCATGGAAATACATTAAAATATATGGTAAGATTCATTTCTTCTTTATATGTGGTGGGTTCTTGGTGTATATCCTCCTCTTTTGATGTTTCTTTTTCATTTTCTGCCTCCTCTTCACAATCTATGTAGAATATTTTTTTCCCATCACACTTATGCCCTTTAGTGTATTTTCTTTCATAACTATAACAAATCCATTTTTCTCCTTTTTCTTCCAATTATTGTGGTATAAACCTTGTAGGTTGTGGAAGACTAGGAGCAACAACATTGCCATCTTTATAGTTGTGAGCGCTAGACTTCCTTGTTGCCATAATTTTTCTTTCAACTTTTCGTTCCACCCTGAATGCCTTCTCCAATGAATCTGGTTCCCGAAGGCCAACCCCATGTTGGATGTTATATTTTAATGTCCTATGAAGACATAAATCTTATGATGCTCTAGAATATTAAATACCCTAATATTCAATTTTTTGAAGTCTTAAATGTGCTCCACCATTAAACCCTTTTTTTTTGAGATTTATCAATTAGCTGAAGAAGGTATTGCTCTTTGTATATTCATAATGTGCTATCATTTCTTGCGTAAAAATTGACCAGGTGACAAGTGATTTATGAGAATAAATACATCTATACCATACAAAATTATTGGGTTCTAAATATAAAGATGCAATACGCACCTTTTGTGAGGGTTGCACATTCTGTGGATAAAAATATTACTCCATCTGTAGTATCCATGTTCCTGGATCCCTGCCATCATAATTCCTCGTATCTCTCTTTGGAATGTGGTGGTTATCAAACCCCACATTGGAGTATCTAAAATCATAATTCATATTCCTATTGTCGTCGTCATGATTTTCATGGATTACCTTGTGACGACTAGGAAGCCTTTTTGGTAACAACTTTGTCAACCCTTCCAACTTGACATTCATCGCATCCATGTCTACTTTAAAAACCTCCATGTTGCCTCCTATACCAACCTTTTCACCTTTTATTTATTCTTTTAAACCACCCATGCCCCCTATTAAGTCATCCATGTCCCCATTTAGTTCATCTTTGGTTGCTTTTTGTAAGAGTGAAATTTGTTGCACTTGGTCCCATAATTTTGATATATCATGCGAAAATTATTCCTCTTCATGTGTCATACTAGAGCTTTATGAAGGCTTAATGGATGTAGAATTATTTTTTTGAGGATAAGTTTTAGAACCCAATACTGATCTACATGCTTCAATATTCCTTTGGAGTCACTTCAAACTGATTTTTCAAACAAAAGTTATGAAATTTTAAAGAAATACACACTTTTTTCTTGCTTTTAGGAGCTCTTCCTTTTAAATGGTTGTAACTCTGCAATTTCATATCTCCAAGGTCTAGAATTACTTCTTGTCGTATCCCTCTAAGTCTTCTTTTGATTGCCACAAGTTAGACCAAAATTGCATTCTACAAGATAATGTTATGTCAAATCTCCCACAATGACCTAAGTATGGAGTGGTTCAATAGAGTGAAATTCTACGTAATACCACGTGGATTGTTTCAAGATTTAGTCCTAAAATTCATATAAAATAAAATAAATTCTATTTTGTTTCTGTCACATTTTATGAAATTCCAATTTGATGCTTGAAGAGAAGGTTATGATGATTTTCCCTTGGACACTTGTTTGAGAATGAATTATGGAGCATGAAAAAACCCTACCTTCTTCAGACCATATCTCAGAAAATATAGTGAACCAATATTGGAAAGTTTGGCACAAAGTTCACCAAGATTGTTGGTCAACATGGTTGCAATTTCGGCTTTTGAATCTTCATAGAAAAAAGTTATAGAAAAAAATCCACGATGGCCCATTTGAAGCAGCGAAACCCTAGAATTCAAAGCTCTCATACCAAATGTTATGCAACCAACTCACAAAATAGAAGAAAATATAGATAAATGACTTAAGACTTATATTATTTGAGGGGGAAAACTCCTTTACATTACATGAATGAGAAATTCTTGGATGATACAAATGACAATACCTTCTTTGTATATATAGGAGTCTAAGGGGTCATAATATAATTAGAGCCTACATGATAATATTAATGTAAGGGTGCAACAATAACAATAGTGGGCTTCTATGTGGCACAACAATAAAAATATGGAGGATATATCGGTACAATAATAACAATAAGGGCGATACACCAACAATAACAATAAGGAGCTACACTAATATGAAAGGCCTCTTGATGAAACCAAGGAATATGGTTGCTGTGAATTTCATGATTCTGATGTGACAGTCAAATGCAATGTTTGTGCCACTATGGTGTTTGTGGGCATAAATAGATTAACATACCATCTGGTTAGAATAGCATGTAAAAATGTGGCAGTTTGTGATCATTTCCTTCTATAAGTCACAACCAAAATGCAAGCTAATTTCGATTCCATTCAATAACCAAATGCTAAGAGGTAAAGAATTGAAGCGTGGAAATACAAAAATGGGAGGATCTCAGATACAAAAATAGGGTCAAAATGTTCCTATTGGTACTTTCTCATGTTGTAAGAAATGCATCTCAAACAACCTCTCCTTTCTTCCTTCCTCGCACTAAGTTAGAATCTCAACCAATCTTGGAATGTTTAAATGAAAAATGAAAGGAGATACATATGGCAGTGGAGGGGTTTTGACTATGCAAAGCCACATTTCTTTTAGCCCATGGTAGATGCAATTGCATGAGTTCTCCCTTGCTACAAAGGAATGAAACTTTTAGGGCCTAATATTTTGAAATGGGCCAATTTTCCCTGGTATTTCCAAACAAAAATATTCACTAATTTTCATTTTCTCTAAAAATATTTGCCCAAATTTTATACTATAAAATTATTTAATCTTAAAAATAGCCAAAATTTTATAGAGACTATATAAAATCATTAGAAATTTGAATATTTTATGAAAATAGCACCAAACATTTTGTAGTTTACAAATTAAGGATTATTAAGACTCACTATGGTTTATAAACATTAAGATAAATTTTCATCCTTAAAATTTTCCTTGCTACAAAGCACCTTCTTATAATTCACTGAAGGAGAAAGGCCTTAATTAAGAGGTTGAAGGTATCAAGGCATAGTTGGAGAGCATTAAAAACTCATGGAATACCTTCGAGTTCACAATTATGTTAGATGGGTGGAAAATCAAAGGGATAGAAAAATAAGGAATTTTATTGTTTCTTTCTCTAAATAAATCATGTTCCTAAAGTCCACCGATGGATATGTAATGGATGCAAATCTAATTTTTTCAATGTTTTCAAAGGTTGCGGGGGAATTTGGCAATCACCAACAATGCTACAAATTATGTGGCAGCGGGAAGAATGTTAAACAAAAAATATCCTACCATTTTTTGGATCCCATGTGTTGTGCGTTGTGAAGACCTGATTTTGGTGGACATTGAGAAGTTTCCATAGGTACAAGATGTTGTTGCATAGTGCAACAAAATAACCAAGTACATTTATAACCATGCTTGGGTGTTGAGCCTTATGAGAGAATTCATAGAGGGTGAGCTTAGTGGATCTGTTGTCACATAGTTTTTCACTGATTTCCTCTCCCTCCAAATCCTTTCAGAATGAGTACCATGTTTTGAGACGATTTTTTTGTAGCTAGCAATGGCTATTGTGGAAATGTAGCACAAAACTAGATGCCATGGTTGTGAAGGTATCTTTGTTAAATGAGGACTTCTGGGAGAAATTCACTAAGATTGTTAGCATAACTGAGCCCCATGTGAATGTATTGAGGATCATGGATGGAGACAAGCCTCTGATGGGATACATTTATGCTACGCAACCAGATCACAAAAAAGAATAAAAGATGGATCAACGACTTGAAAATTAGCCTCTTCAAAGGGGAAACCTCCTTTACATCACATAAATGAACAATTCTTGGATGACTCAAATGAAAATACCTCCTTTCTATATATAGGACTCTAAAGGGTCACACTATAATAAGATCCTACATAAAAATAATTGTGTAAGGACACAACAATAACAATAGCGGGCTTCTATGGGGCACAACAATAAAAATAAGGGGGCTTCACTAACAATAACAATAAGGGGGATAAACTAGCATTATAGGGACCTAACATGCCCCTCTCCTTCAAAATAATGTTGTCGTCAATGCTTGAGTAGTTCTAGATGATTCAATATAAAATTCTCAACGTCTTATGTGGAATCTTCAGTGGGTAAGTTCTTCCACTTAATGAGATACTCTAAAATTTATCAATTTTGTAGCTGTCAGGTTCTTATTTTTGTTACTGCTTCAGGATCCAATATGATATTTCCTTCCTCATCAAATTTTGAAAATATTGTTTGAATTGGGATCTTGTCACCGATAACCTTATTTAAGCATGAAGCCTTCAAAATTGGGTGTACTTAGGAAGATATAGGAAACTTTAATTTTCATGCCATAGTACCAATCTTTTGCAACACCTTGTAAGGACCATAGTACTTGGATAATAATTTATTATCCTTCTTACCTTGCTTGAGGGACATTTGTCTGTATGGTTGTAGTAGTAAAAGTACCCAGTTTCCTATGTCAAAACATTTTTCACTGCAATGCTAATCTATCTATTGTTTCACTTGATTTTGTTCCATAGTGAGGTTATCCTATAAGAGTTGGAGAAATTGTTTTTGATGTTCGATGTAATATTCCACTAACGGTGGAAGCTTAAAATTTTATGTTGAACATGATCTGATGGACGATGGATGATAACCATAACGTGCCATATTTGGGGTCATTATTGTTGTAGTATGGAAGGAACTGTAACACCATTCAACCAAAGGTAACCACTTCAACCATTGTGTTTGTTTGTCAAATACAAAGCAATGAAGATATCCTTCTAAACAGGTTTTCTCTATCTCAGTTTTATCATTAGATTGATGATGATAAGATGATATATGATTTAATTGAATACCAGAAAAGAGAATAATTATATCCAAAATTTTCCAATGAAAATTGGATTTGTCACTTACAATAATCTTTAGTCTTCCATGTAACTTTTCAATTTTTTCCACAAATGCAATAACAATTGTATTAGATTTAAAAGGATGAGATAATGTACAAAAGTGTGCATACTTGGTAATTCTATCAACTACACCATAATGAAACTATTTCCTTCAGACTTTGGTAACCTGTGATAAAATCCATTGATAACTCCTCCTAATGTTGACTTGGAATAGCTAAATGTTGTAATAGACCCAACGTCTTAATTTTCTCAACTATATTTTGATGGCAAACCAAACATTCTACCGCAAACCTCTGAATATTAGAGTTAAGGCCATCCCAAAATAATTCCTTCTTGACCTTGTGGTAAGTTATTAAAAATCCTAAGTGTTATCTTAACGGAGAGGTGTGCAATTCCAAAAGACTATTTTGTTTGAGTTGTTAATTCTTACATAGATGTAAGTGATATTTGTACCATAATGAGTCATATTTTCTATATAAATGTATTATTAATACTAGGATCTTGCTACAAATTTTGAATGAGTGTCCACACCTCTTCATCATTCTTCCATTCTTCCCTTCCTTTAGTTATCCAGTCAGGTTGGATAATAGAAATGGCATAGACAAATGCTTCCAAATCCTCATCCCTTCTTGAGAGTGCATCTGCAACAACATTTTTCTTCCCTTTTTGTAGTTGATTTCAATGTCATAACCCAACATCTTAGTGACCCAATTTTTTATGCTCTTTTGAACAAATGTTTGTTCCAAAAAGTATATAAGACTATCATGATTTTTTTTACCTTCATCTGTCTTCTAATTAGGTAAGGACACCATTGCTTCATTGCATGTAGCATTGCCAACATTTTTTCCTCATAAATAGGTTTGTGTCAATACTTTCGCTTGATTCAACAAATTTCAAAAGTAATTGGTCTTCCTTCATACATCAAAGCAACACTAATTCCATTTCTTGAGGCATCACATTTCACTGTAAAGGTTTTTGCAAAGTCTAGTGTAGCTAAAGCCAGAGCTTGGCACATTGTCTCTTTAAGATGTTCAAAAGACTTAGTTGCTTTTGGAGTCCAAAAAAATGCATCTCCGTTTACTAATGTTATTAGAGGTGCTATTATTTTCCCATAATTCTTAACAAATTTTCTATAATACTCTATCAACTCCAGAAATCCTCGAAGATGCTTTAGGGTTGTCGGGTTTTTCCATTCCTTAATGGCTTTAATTTTGCATTAGATATTTTTTGAGGTAAAAAATGGGCCTTAAAACAAAACTATACAAAATAAATAAAATTTATAAGAGCCAATAGGATTCAATGTGATGATGACAACCATGGGGGATGATTCACCATTTTTGGAGAAAAAAGGTAAAAAAATAAAAAAAATAAAAATATCAATTTTGAACTCATATTTTCAACTTATCTCCCAATGATTTTACTCAAATTTCGAGTGGGAGCACCCATTAGATGCAAATTGTAATTTTGCATCCAAGGAGTGCCCATGTTGCATACTTTCAATCAACCATACCACACTAAAAATTGGAAATATATGAAAAACGTAACTGTAATCAATTTTTTTCCTATTGTAGGGTTGATCGAAAGTATGCAACATGGGTACCTCTTGGATAAAAAAATAATTATTCTATCCAACGAGTACTCTCACTCAAAATTTTGAGTAAAATCGTAGGGAGATAAATTGAAAGTATGAGTTGAAAAAATAGTTTTTTTCTCTTTTCCCTCCAAATATTGTTGAGTTATTCTAATATTATTTTATTATATCCACTATTATTTTATAATATTCCTCAGGAGGCCCACTTTATACCTCAAAAATTCTCTAATGGTTAGGATCTACCCTAACACCCTCATGAGATACAATATGACCCAAATATTCCACCTCCCATACTCAAAATAAACTTTTGGAGGTTTTTGCATATAATTGTTTCTTCTCCAATAATTTGAACACAATGTCAACACATTGAACATGATCCTTCCAAGACTTGTTATATATTAGTGTACCATCAAAAAATACTAACACAAATTTTCTAAGGAAGGGTTTGAAAATAGAATTCATTAAAGTTTGAAATGTGGAAGATGCATTAATAAGGCCAAAAGTCATGGCCAATAATTCATAATGACCTTCATGAGCTTTGAATATTGTTTTTAGAATATATTCAATATTCATTCTAATTTGATGATACCCTAAACAAAGATCCATATTGGTGAAGTAAATTGCTCCATGTAATTCATCCAATAATTCATCAATGACAAGAATGGGAAATTTATCTCTAATAGCGAGTTTTTTGAGCTCCCTATAATTCAGAAACATATGCCATGATCCATCCTTTTAGTGTACCAATACTACTAGTGTAGATAAGCAACTTTGGCTAGGTTGAATTATACCTTGTAACAACCCTGGTGAAAGTTCATGTAATAAAAGTTAATAAAGGAAAAATAAGACCATGATTAAGGGACACTTATTCCAAGCTGAATGTTGGGAAAAGATATCCTAGTGGGCATCACTGGATGTGTTTTTGCTAAGGAAATTTGACAAAGGCTAAGGCAAAGGAATTAAAAGGAAAAAAACAATTTTGGCACATTTATTTTTGAAAATAAAGGAAACTAGGAGAAAATTAAGGTGAAAGGTCACAGGTTGCATGTGAGGAGTAAATTGAAGGAAAATAATGGAAAATGAAGAAATTAGAGGCCTCGTTAATAAAAGGGATTTCGAGGATCAATTGCTAATATTTTACTAACCTTTCTTCAGTTCAAGTTTGGAGCTCTCACATTACTCTCTCTCTCTCTCACTCGTGGTCACTTAGATTTTTTTTGGAGCACTCTACCTTTGGATCAAGGAAGGAAACGCAAGAAAAGGGAAAGGAAGGAAAGAAAGGATCAAGGAAGAAGTGCAAGATCAAGCAACTTCAGCAAGAATACTTGCAGGTAACATATTGCATGTGTGAATTCGTAGTTACCTTTGACATGCGCGGATTTGCATGTTGGTGTAGGGTTCTCTTGTTGTTGATGGCATGGTTTTTCCGGGTTATGACATAGGTTTTCAACATAGCCTTGCCTTTTTATGGATGTCATGGTGTGTTGGGATGTTTATTTTGGTTTTAAGCCTTGGTTTGCCAGATGGATTTCAGAATCGGGGGCTGAGGTGGTCTCAAGGTTCATTCCCAAAGGCCTTGGAATCCCTTGACCCATTTTGGTGAGATACATGGTAAAGCCTAAGGAAGGAGTCTCGATTTAGGGCCTAGTGATCTGAGTTTGAATTGCGGTAAAGCTTAAGCGACTGGTCTCGATTTAGGGCCTAGTGATCTGGAATTGGATGGGAGTAAATCCTAAGAGACAAGGAGATGGAAAATTACTCAAGGATAGTGATGGATTTTGGATGGAATTCCAATTTTGTTTTGGTTGTGATTAGAGCACCATTTTTGGTGTGATCACGGTTTGGTGAGTGTGGAGGTGGTTTAACCTCTGGATTCCCTTGGTTGTTTTTCGATTTGTTTTTCCATGATATCCCATATTCATGCTTGGAATATCACACGGGGGTGACTGGATGAAATAAATATTTGGCTCAACCATGTCTACTATCGAGTGGTAGGTGTAAGTACCGAACTTAATTGGCTTTTACTATGATTAATGAAATCTAAGTTCCCTTTCTTTTTCACTTGTTTATATGTGGATTTAATGGTTGTTATATCTTTGTTATTTACATGGTTTTATGCTAGTTATAAGCATGGTTATGTGACTAGTTCATGTCATGGTTATTTCATGTATTTAATTGTAATTGTTCAAATGATGGATGAGAGACCTAATTGACGTCATATCGGTTCAATGGAGAATGTAGTGATCCTTCTTGTCATGTTTCATAATTGTTTTGAGTCGTTCATGTTATGTCTTGTATCTTAGACCTATATGTTGCATTGATGCCAAGTGTTTAACAGAATGTTAATCCTGGCTAGGGATGGTCAAGCTTAGTCCTGAGGTTGATTTCTTGTTTATTAGCTTTGCCATCATGTCTTTGATGGATTTTGAAAGTAACAAGTTATGGGTAGTGGTTGGAATTTTAGGGTGGAAAAGTTCCTTGAATTCCTCGGAATGATGGTACAAGTTTCTTAGAAAAGTCTCTCGATGCTAGCTTGTAGGCATGTGAGAACATCTAGAAGTCCCTACATGCTGGCATGCCTATAGCATGAGAGCATACACATGTCAAGAGGCATAAAATATCAGTGGGACCTAGGGGCGGGATGTTTGAGTGGTTGAGATGTCTCTTGCGGTTGTTGTTGTTGATGTGTTTCTTTGATTCCATTTCCTTAATGTAACAGCCCAAAATACGAATATCTAATTAACTTATTAACATTAAATTTAAACGCTTACCTGATCTTACTTGTGGTAGAAATAGGCTTACCGCAACCGGGTTTTGGGGACGACTCTCGTCCCAACCGTAGGCTTAATTGCGCAGGATTCTGCTACAACTTGCCACCCCCGAGCCCTCAATGAACGACTACTGCCAGTATTTCTAAGTCTTGGAATATCATTCTCCCAAGAGAATGCAAGATAGAACCTCCGAATGATGGAAAAAGACCCCCTCCATCATCCTCACCATTCCTTAAATAGATCAAAGCCTTCGAAGGGAAACCACATGCACACACTCCATGTGTCTGCATGCCACATGCCCACCCTCCATGTGTCGGCATGCTAATTTTTTTGATAATTTCCTTCTTTTATTATGGTTATTACTATTTTTTTATTTTTGTTATTATTTGTTATTTTGGTTATTACTATTTATTTTTATTACTTATCATTTTTATTTATTTATTATTTTTATTATGATTTATTTATTATTATTCATT
>APFE031265379.1:0-16021 GCA_000404065.3 Pinus taeda
AAGCGTAGACTAGCATTTTAATCCCGCAATTTCAATTTTGCAAGCGTAGCTTAGCATTTCAATTCTGAAATTTCAATTATGCAAAATAGATTATTCCTTTCCTGTTTTTATTTCCATTCCACACTTTCATTTAAGCAAGATAATTAGTTGCATTTCAATCTATTTTAGTTTTGTAGGTACCAGCAGAGAAAAAAAAACAAAAGCAACCAAAATTCTTTCCATTTCATGCCTCGTAGGAATAGAGATAAAACCGGAAAATTCTTACCCAACACCCCCACCATATCACTGAGTCAAACTTATCTCTTCTCTGGTAACAGTGAGCCAGAAGAACCTATAGGTGAACCTCCTGAGATATACGAAGATCCTATAACAGAAGAAGAGTTAGAGAACGCTCCATCTGAATCCATGGCTAAAAACTGAAACAATAGAAGAGAAGAGAATAGAAGGTGCCTTTCCCATCCGAGAGACTATTGGAGACATGAAAATGAAAAATATAAGTCCCTCAGCTTTACCTCACTTCCATGGATTGACTATTGAAGACCCTGATACCTTCCTGTTTGAGTTTGTTGTCCTTTATCAAACTTACGACTATGCTAAGGATGAGAAAAATTTGAAACTCTTTCCCTCTACCCTCAAGGATGCAACATTACGCTGGTTCATGGGGTTACCTGGAAATAGTATCACCACTTGGGCTCAGATGTAGCAAGCTTTCAATACCAAATATCGGGACTACTGTAGGTCCAAGGAAACCAAGGGGGAAATCTTTCGTATGACCATGGGAAGCGATGAGTCTTTAGAAGATTACGAGGAAAGGTTCCAACTTAGTTATAAACGGGCCAGGTGAACACTTGACCCAGAATCTCTGAAGCTGGTTCTGCTCCGAGGAGTCCCTGCAGACCTTCTAGACACCCTTCACATGTTGGCTGGAGGGGACATCTACCAACTACCTTATGAGGACATAAAGACCGTGTTTAGAAACCATTCTACGACGGCCTGGAAGAGAGGTAGGGGGAATCCACTTTCAGCTAGTACCACCTTCTCCAAGCATGAGTTTACTAACCAGATGGAAGACCTCAAAAGTGAGATGAGATAGACTATTGCCATGCAACTTGATACCTTCCAAATTCAACAAAATAAAGAGGAAGCTGAGAGGGCTTTGGCCATTTTTTGTCCTAGATGCACGAGGAAGCATCCTAAGAATGAGTGTCCATTGCACTCACTAGAGGTATGTTTCGTTTGTGAGGAAGACCACCACACCAACCAATGCCCTAACTTGCCTGGATTTAAAGCCATGTACCTAGGGACTGAGGCGGCGACTGAACCTCTACTTCTGTAACGAAAGAAAGCCACATGGGCCCAGACCTTACCAGCAGGGGATGCAAGGGACATCCCAAGCTTATTATAACCCCAACCAATCTGCTCATATACCTTATTGGGGCCCCCCTGCTCATCCTTCCTGGTCCGCACCTCCTTTATGGTATTATCCATCTCCATACCATACTCAACCTACTCCCCATTCATTTCACTCACATGCCCAGCCACAACCTCAGTGGAATGCACCTCAACTGGGGTGGAGGCCTCAATACAACCCTCCTCCCACCATTTTGCCTCCACCACCGTCTCAACCACAACCAATACCTCCTGCTCCTCCAAGGCAACCCCAGATGCCTGCTCAACTGAACCCGAACCCCAACAATAGACAGGCCCAATAGGTATATACTGGGGAGACAACATGCCCTACCTATGCTGTGGAGATCCAAGAGATCAACTTGCGATTTGGGAAGGTCCTTCCAGAGCGCCAACCTCCTCCCCTAGAGGAGGAGTAAGAGAAACAGGAAAGTGAACCCAAAGCCATTCCACCCTTTCCTGAGCGACTCACAATAACCACACAACCCAACCCAGAAGAGACTGAGCTTCTGGGAGAACTCAAGTAGTTGTGTGTGAAAATACCACTTCTCCAGGCCATAAAAGATGTATCGATATACAACAAATTGATTAAGGAGAAGTGTTTCAGGCACCCAGGCAGGCGAAAGAGAGATGCCTCAACTATCAATGTCATAGGACAACTGTCTGATCTTATGTTGGGGCAAGTAATCTGTCCAAAGTGTTGGGACCCTAGGAGTCCTGTAGTTGATGTTCACATCAATGGCACCATCATCCCCCACACCTTGATTGATCTAGGGGCTGCCATTAATGTGATGACCAGGGACACCATGCTTAAACTCAACCTTCATAGTTCCTTACGGAAGACCTCAACAACACTGCAGTTGGCAGACCGCTCCACCGTGACTCCCGAAGGGATTGTGGAGGATGTCTTGGTCTCTGTTGACTCGTGGGAGTACCCTGTGGACTTCTTGGTCCTTTAGCCAAAGGCAAAACTCACTGGATATCCCCTCATTTTGGGAAGGCCTTGGCTAGCTACTGCGGATGCTTACAACAATTGTTGAGCAGGAAGCATGACCATAAAAAATGGGCCTATGTCCAAACAGCTGGTACTATATCCTCATGCCCAACCTCTGCTAGAACATGACTTACCCCTCTGGTTGGAAGAAGGAGATGAGGATGAGGTCTACTCTGCACCATTATGCACAGTGGAGGTTACCAGGGGAGGTCCTCAAACGAGGATGATTTGATTGAGAACTTAATCCAAAATCCTCCTCCCGATGCACTATCCTTAGAAGAGTTAGTGGAAGATAACCAAGCCAGTGCTTTAGTGGACCTATGTGTGACTAATCTGACCACTCCCAAAGTTAAGAATGTGGAGTTTGGCCTTGAAAGAACTTTAAAGATTAGCTCCTCTCTCTCTCCCTCTCAGGAAAAAGAGCTATGTAGCCTCTTGAACTACCATTTGGAGGCTTTTGCCTAGAGCTACAAGGAAATGAAAGGAATCCATCCTTCGGTCTGTACCCATCATATTTACATTAAAGAGGACTACAAACCAGTCAGGTAACCTCAGAGGAGAATAAATCTAGCCCTTAAGGACATTGTTAAAGAAGAATTGCAAAAATTGTTGGATGCAGGATTCATTTACCCCATCTTGGACAGCGAATGGGTTTCCCCTATGATGTTGGTACCCAAGAAAAATGGGAAGTGGAGAATCTATGTAGACTACAGAGAACTGAACAAAGCCACCAAGAAAGACCACTTCCCTTTGCCTTTCATAGATCAAGTGTTGGATGGACTGGCAAGAAAGAAGTTTTTCTCTTTCCTAGATGGGTTTAGCGAGTATAATCAGATCCAAATTAGCCCGGAGGACCAAGATAAGACCACCTTCACTTGTCCATCGGGTACCTTTGCCTACCGAGTCCTTCCCTTTGGGCTATGCAATGCTCCTGCCACTTTCTAGAGAGCTGTTCTGAGCATCTTTGCTGAGCTAGTTCATGATTCGGTGGAAATCTATATGGATGACTTTACTCCTTACGGGTCTAGCTTCCAAGAATCCTTGTCCAACCTGGGAAAAGTTTTAAGCAAGTGCATTGAGATGAACTTGTCCCTCAGCCCTGAAAAATGTGAATCCTGATGACTGAAGGGACTGTGTTAGGTCATACCATTTCTCGCCAAGGATTACAGGTGGATCCTAACAAAATTGCTATCATAAGAAAGGTTCCACCTCCTCAGAAGGTAAAAGATGTTCGGATTTTCCTAGGCTTAGCGGGATATTATAGAATATTCATCAAAGATTTCAGTAAGCTAGCCTCGCCATTATTTGGCCTCTTAGGAAAAGATGTTGAGTTTAAATGGACTAACGACTGTCAAAGGGCTCTGAATGAGTTGAAAGATAAGTTAGTGTCCGCCCCAATTTTGAGAGGCCCAAACTGGGCCCTACCTTTCCACATTCACACTGATGCCTCCAACAAAGCCATAGGGGCAGCCTTAGGACAAGTTGAGGAGAAACTTCCATATGCTATATACATTGTTAGCAAAACCTGTCCAAGGTAGAAATGAACTATACTGTAACTGAGAAAGAGTTTCTGGCCATGGTCCATTCCCTGAACAAGTTCCAACACTACATCACTGGCTATCAAACATTTGTACATACTGATCATGCTGCAATTAGATATTTAATGAATAAGCCTGATGTAAATGCTCGTATTATTAGATGGTTACTTTTGTTGCAACAATTTGATTTGACTATCATTGACAAACCAGGTAAAGAAAATGTTGTTGCTAACTTCTTGTCTAGATTGGATTTGCCTGCAGGTGAAGAAGTAACAGTGGATGACCAGATGCCAGATGAACATCTGTTTGCTATCTCAGTACTCTCTCCGTGGTTTGTTGATATAGCAAACTACTTGGTCTCAGCACAGTTCCCTCCGCATCTATCCTCAAAGGAGAAGAGCAGAATCGTGAGGAAGAGTGCCCTGTTCACTTGGATCGGGGGCAACCTATTCAAACTTGGCCCTGATTAGATCTTGAGGTGTTGTGTTAGGGAGGAGGAAGTCTTTGACATCCTCCTAACCTTTCACGATGGGCCTTGTGGAGGAAATTTTGCAACAAAGAGGACTGCCTTCAAAATTCTACAGGCAGGCTACTATTGGCCCACTCTTCATCAAGATGTCAGAAGATACATTAGCCAATGTGGCCGATGCTAGAGGATGGGGAAACTAACTCCAAGGGACGAAATGCCTCTCCAACCTCAAGTGACCCTTGAGCCATTTGAGAAGTGGGGCATGGATTTTGTGGGTCCTATCAACCCTCCTTCGAGGAAAAGGTCTTACATCATTGTGTGCACAGACTACCTAACAAAGTGGGCAGAAACCAAGGCAATCAAAGCAGTGACAGAAGAAAAGGTGGCTAAGTTTTTAAGAGAAAACATCTTCTACAAATTCGGTTACCCAGGAGAGTTAGTCACCAATCAAGGAAGCTAGTTCACCTCCAACTTAATTGAAGACTTGCTCGCTCATCACAAGATCAAGCATAGGACTTCTATCCCATATCATCCTCAAGCAAATGGGTAGGTGGAAGTCACTAATAGAGCATTAGAAGGGGTTTTGACTAAGGTGGTGAGCAGGAGCAGAAAGGATTGGGTAGATCGCCTGGTTGAGGCCACTTGGGCCTACAACACCACTTGGAAGACCACAACTAGCTTCACACCTTATGAGCTGGTCTACGGGAAGAGAGCTTTGTTGTCAATCGAGTTCGAGTACAACACATTGAGGATGGAAGCTCAGCTGGACCTAGATCTCAGCCACACTCAACGTGAAAGGTTATTACAGTTGAATGGGTTAGATGAATACTGAATGCAGGCTCTCCTCCACTCAGAAGTGGTTCAACTTCAGAGGAAGATATGGCATGACCGAAACCTTAATGAAAAACAATTCCATCTGGGAGATTGGGCGTTGCTGTATGACTCCAGACATAAGGATTTCAAAGGGAAGCTGAGGACAAGATGACTAGGACCATATGCAGTGGAGAAGTGCAATGACAATGGTTTCATCCTTATCCGAACCATTGATGAGGAAGCCATCCCCATGCTCGTCAATGGGCATTGACTGAAGATCTACAGGAAACCCCTTTCGAGGTAGGAGCTCAACAAAATCGTGGAAAAAACAGTGCTGGTAATAGAGAAGGGTTTTGCCTCTGTTCTGGCCACACCTTGAGCATATAATATATATATATATATATACATACAATAAAAAAAAGGATCCTTGGGTGAAAACCTCTTTGAGGCGCCGAAGGCAGATGGTAGGGGTGAAAACCTCATTGAGGCTCCCCTACTATCTCTCGGAAAATAAAGGATTGGAATAAAAATACCCTTGGGTGAAAAC
The DNA here is from genome assembly GCA_000404065.3 of Pinus taeda. Taxonomy (NCBI): domain Eukaryota; kingdom Viridiplantae; phylum Streptophyta; class Pinopsida; order Pinales; family Pinaceae; genus Pinus; species Pinus taeda. The sequence continues at coordinate 5,769 of APFE031265379.1, forward strand.
CTCTCTGAGGCGCCCAAGGCAGATAGTAGGGGTGAAAACCTCCTGGAGGCACCCCTATTGCCTCTCTCTCTCCAAAAAAAAAAAAAAAAGAGAGAAAAAAAAGAAAAAAAGAAGAAGAAAGAAACAGAGAAAAAAAGAAGCAAGTTTAATCCCTGAAGAATTGTTGCAGGTTGCAGGAATACAGTGCAGAAAGGAGGCCTCCCGAAACAAGGACAAGGGTCCCTGCCAAGTTACCAGGCATCCTCACATACACTCCCTACATGGACACTCATTTTTTTCAGGATTCAAACACAATCTGGTCAAGGTTCAACCTTCTACAGGAAGTTTCAGGACTTTCTACAGGAAGTTCTGCATTTCTATAGGAAACATCCCGTAGAGCCTTTGGGCAGGCCAGAATCGATTATGGAGAGGGGTTTGAAGCTTGAAATCTATTGATGAGGCATGCAACCACTCTTTTCTTCCATCCTCCACTTGTTTCATCTCCTTCCACCACCATTGCCACAATCTGGTTGAATATTCCCGCACAGTCATACAAGAATCATGTTTCCTCAGATTAAAATTTGTTTTTTTCAAGTGACAAATCATGCATGCAGAGCCTCGCACACTTTACCTGTCAAGGCTCCATCAAGACCCTTCATCTGTGAACGCAACTTTATCGATTTCAACATGCACCCCAGGAGGAGAAATGGCTACAGGATGTCCTACAGGAATCTTGTAGCAGCTGAGCTGGCTGGAACATATACTATGGAGACACCAGCAGCTCAAATCAACTGAAGCTGGTGCGTGCAGCATTTACCACTAGAGGGTCGGGTCCCAAAGTCTTGTATCTAGCATTAGCCAATAAAAGAGGAGCTCCAGCACCCGTGCACGAAGCAGTAGCAACAAAATCCAACATCCCACATCCCGAAGCCTGCAAAACACATCCATGGCCACATAGGTAAGTGTCTAACCTTATTCGTCGAATTGCATGAACTATACTCTAAAATTTTCATGACTGTGAAATGGGCGATTTGAACAAGTTTGGTGGCCAGTCAACTAGCCACCCATAGCCAGTCGGATGGCCTCGTGGGATCCAAACAAGCTCGGTTATGGCAGAAAGACAGGTAGTTGACATGTGGGCAGTGTCCAGTTGGGGAGAATCGACAGTGTGACAGAAATGGCAGCGGCGAATGGCAGAGGGAAGGATTTGTCGGTTAGAGACACACCGAAGAATGATGCCTATGATGTTCACTAACGGATCGGCCTGGATATCTCACCCCCGTGCCATGAATTCCACAACAATTCAAATTGCCTGGTCGAATAACTCATGGTGAACCGCTGTAATTCCCACTTGCAACCATTTTTGCAGTAGAGTACGCGTCCTCCTCCTCTGCAAGTTGTTAGCCCGAGCTTTTCGCCCTGTTCCAACATCCTTCCACATCTCAGACTTGTCCAGAACCACAGTGACGTCCTCTAGAAGCCAGAAAAGCTTTCTACAGGAAGGTGCGCTACAGGAAACCTGGCATTACGAAGAAGCCTGGACTATCTACGTCGAGGGTGGAAATTCTCAGAGAGGTAGGCCCGAACACACCATTCCCATGCATAATAGTTCAAAAGGTAGTGAATTCGACGTGCTGGGGTAGAAAAAACTTAAAAGCAAGTCTATCTGTGAATCCAAATAGCAATTTACTTGTGGTTGCATGAAATTGTCTTCGTTGGTTTGCATCCAAGATTTTCTCCATGGGTCCTGAGGTAAATTCCTCCTGTAGAGAAGTTGAGACACTGTCAAGGCTAACTAGTGAAAAAAACTGTGAATCTTACATGATTATGTGTATGTTGGAAACATAGCTCTGCACTCTGTGTAGAGAAAACCCGAGTCGTCCTTCTGTACACGGGCAGTCAAGTTTTAAAACCAGGGAATTGATATGAAGTGGCCTGCAGATACCGTTGTCAACGTTCTAAGGAGGAAACACACATAGAATTCCCTTTCTACTCAAAGCACAAGCCAAAACAGAGTATATTTCACCATGCCAAGAGGGTTTATCAGAAAGGAACCCTCAGACTCCAAGAAACTACTAGAAACTCCTGAGGTGGTAGACTTATTTTCCCGTGCAAACTGGATGACATTGTGTGACAAAATTCAAGGTCACGATGATGAAATAACAGAGGAATTCCTAAGGTCCCTGAAGCCTAAATCAAAGGCACTAGCCATTGTCAACTTCAGAGGATTGACCCTAAAACTCACCCCACAGCTCATTAGCAGAGTCACTGATCTACCGATGGGGGTACCCTGGGATAAAGAGGAGAGGAAATTGGGCCAAAAGGCTAAAACGGAATTCTTCTTACCAGAGGAACAATTTTCAAAGGATAAGAATGGGGTCTAGAGAACTAGCCTACAGCCATTTTGGAGTGAAGTCAGCCTACAAATTATGAAATATATTACCTGTGAGGAGCGATTCAACATCGTATATGGATATCACTTCAGTTTGCTAATTGAACTCAGGCACCAAATGGATTTGTCCACAGAACAAAAGTTGAGCATCCCCTACTTCCTTCTGCAATCCTTGATTGATTGTGCCACAAAGCTGAGGGAGGGGACACCAGACCAACTGGCCCATCATGGGCTTATCAAGCTCTTGGTAGAAGATGCACTCCATACCTACACTGTCCCTCTCTCCTAGGAAATTTTTTGAAATGTGTCTAAGGATGATGACATCTGAATTTTGGCCGAGGAACTCACTTCCTCTAGCAACGAGGAGAAGGAGCAAATTGAGGCAGAAAAGAAAGCCGAGGGTCAGGAAATCCCAAGCAAACCATCAAAGAAAGGACAGAAAGAGACACAAGAGAAAGGCCAAGCTGTTGAGGCCAAAACGGTGGGTGGAAAAATGACACAAACACCCAGGGAGAAGAGATTGCAGAGCAAGGCAGAAAGGACTGAAAAAGTCCAAGCAAGTGAAGGCACACCTAAATCAGCCATAACCAAGCTAAAGGAAAAATCACCCCCAGCCAAGTAGGCCAAAACAGTGCCAACTGGTTCTACAGGAAGCCAGAAGGCCATTTCTACAGGAAGTCCAAAAACTGCTTCTACAGGAAGCCAGAAACCAGTCAGCACAAGACTTTCTACAGGAAGTCTGAAAAAAGGGCAAGGGAAGGAAGAATCCCCTGAGATTCTAGCTAGGGAGGCAGCAGCTATGCTGGCCGCCCTCAACACATCTCCCAAGCATTAAGAAAAGTGGAAGAGGGAGCCTTCCATGTATTTTAAGGTGAGAAGAAGCACAAGGATTAAAACTAGTAGACCAAAGGAGAAATAGTCCAAAGGACCAATTAAAGTTGAAGAATCCCCATCCAAACAAAATACATCCATAACATATGAGCGGGGAAGCTCAAAGACGTCCACATGGAAGGAAAGGATGGAGAAATTGAACTCGGAGGCCTCTCTATAGGATGCCAAGGCTGCTCTACAGGAAACATTGGCTAGGCTGAAAGAGACCTAAAATATGAAGGAAAAAATAGCCAAGTCATCACAAGAGGAAGAGAAGGCCGATACCATTATGGAACCAAGCCCCCAGCCCAGCCTGGGCTCTTATTATAACTTCTTAGAGGCTGGGAAAATCATTCCTCAAAAATTCACAGTGCCACTTTTCCTAGCACTAGAGGAAGAAAGAGTAAGGACCCACACTTGGATGAAGATCGCTAAATCCAAGGGGGTGGCAGATATAGGTCCTCTAGGGGAAAATCTCAAGGAGGCCCAAAGAGAATTGGCATAGGTACGGCATGTGGAGAGCTACCGATAGGCCAAGCTACGAGAAGAGAATGAGCTGCTTAGATAGCAGCTACAGCTACAAGGACAGAGGAAAGAAGACAGGCCTCACCTCTTGGGAGAACAATAGCACCAGGAGGAGGCCACAATAACCAAAGACACCACAGAAGAGCCTCAGAAGAAAGAAGGAATGTAAGCTGAACTTGAGGCACTAAACCAACAACTATAGGAAAGAGAATGGCAAGCAAGCCTAGAGATACAATCTCTAAAATAGCGAATACAAGAGAAGGAGGCTCAACTGGCTTGCATGGCTAGTTGGGCAATGGAAGCTCTGCAATGTAGGTAGCTAGCCAAATCCTACGGCATATACCTCAGGGATTAGTGGCTGCAATTTTAGATAACACGTTGGCATAGAGGGGTATCACTTAAATCCAAAACCCCCAACAATTCGTGGGTTTATGTAACACCAGTTCATCAGAAGACAAGGCCAAGCTATCATAGTTCTACCTTCATAATTTTTCCCTTCCCAACGTGACCTCGTGGGACCCCAACATAGCAGTAGGGGACATGTAGCTTATGGCCATGACCTCATGGCTAAACCATGAAGAAAAGAGAGTGGCAGAGGTTAGGAATGTCATGGACCGGGAACTACAGGAACCACTGCTGATTAGAGCAGAGCCAGGGGACCCCTCAGCATTTATATCTGCCCACCAGCACCTAGCAACCGACTCTCAAGCCCTGTTAGAGTACATGGATTGGAAGGCTCAAGCCATAGCACACGTTGAGGATATGGAGAGACTATTGGGGGACAACTGTGTTCATGCTTGTACCTGTAGGTGGAACACATTGTCCCATAGCCTCAAAATCAGGGAATACCACACCCCAACTAGAATGAGGGAGGCCTTGGCACAAGTGCCTCTCTACAAAACGTCTATGCAGAATCTTCAGGCCAGCTGGATAGGCCTCAAGTTAAGTCCACCTTTTCTTTTGGGGTTGCTAGAAGGAGGCACAGTAGAAGAAGAGCATAAGCAGGGGGAAGAGGTGGAAACGAAGGCCGGATTCCATGACAGTGAAGAAGATATTACTTCAGAAGCCTGGGATGTGACAGAGGCGATCAAAGCAATTAAGGACGAGGAGCTGGACTAGTTGCTCAGAGGATGAGCAACCCATTTAGCAGGGGGGTGATGATGAGCCCCAAATTGGGTAACTTATTGGGCTCATTTTGCCTAATTATCCTTGTTCAATCCTCCATTTTTCATAGATTATGCATTATTTTTTAGTATTTTTATGTCATTTGAACGAATAAGGGTGGTCACTCTATCTAAGAGGCTAACACGTGCTTATTTCAGACTTTTTGGACACATGTTGGAGCAAAACCGAGCAATCATGGGCTAGGTGACAGCCAAGATTAAGGTGAGGATTCGTAGGGGGGTTGTCTCTAACATTAAATAGCCCTTCCTTGGGTTCTCCACCCTCAACTCCGAGCTCACAAGCCACCAAAACGGATCTTGAAGGCAGCCAAGTAGATTTTGGAAAAGGGTCTGTCTACTAATAGTTGGGACAGCCGAGTCCCTTGAATTTAGGAGGCTTGCTAGGGCCCTCGTGGTTTTTAAATGAGAAGGCCTTAGCCTTTATAGTTTACTTTTGAAACCATTGCATTTTTTGCACTATAGTGCTGTCACATTCAGCTCATTTTCTTGTAGCCATTTTGGCATAACTTTTGATTGATGACTATCTTTTGATAATGATAAGCAATCCTATTTTATATCAGCTCTGAGTTCTCTATAGGAGCCATAGCTCTCGGGGTTGGGCCCAACCTGAGAGCTAGGGGACTCCTTTATGTACTGTTATCTTTCCTTTATGCATCGTTGTTTTTCCTTTTATGCATTTGCAAACGTATTTCTATTAGGCAGATTAAATTGTGTTGATTAACTAGGTCACTGTTTATGGTTAGAAATGCTTCAAATGTTTAGAAAAGGTTGGTAGGCTAATAACAGTGAAAAAGCTCCAGAAAAAGGGCCAACAAACCCCTTTGGTTTCACGTCTCCCTCATTGGATCGAGGGTTGGAATTGAAGTAACCTTGCTGTCCCAAAAAAAAACACTATTTTGCTTTGCCATGCAATCACTAGTGTACTGTTTTCATTTGCAGAAGTTGGTTACATGTTCAGATCTTTGAAATGTTTCATTGCATAGTTGATATATATGGTTCCCTTGCAAATAAAGCTGTTGTTCATTCAGTTTATTGTTAGCTAGATTAGATTAACTAGGACTTTGATTACTTGCAAGTATTTATTGGTTCAGTTGAAAGTACATGGTGTAGAGCATCTCTGCCAATTTTTCATCCACCCAAGCTTCATCAAAACCATTTGTCCCATCTCCTAACTGGGTTTCTCATCTCACATTTGTCATCTTGCCCACGTAACCCTACCTTTTTGTGCAACCATTGTTTCAACCTTCTTTGAGCCAATTCAGCCATCTACACCTTCTTCCCACTCCATCCACCAGTCCCTAGGCCACTTCAGACCCCTATCCTACCTCCATACTCATTCCTTCATCTTCCCTCACTCATCCATCCTCCGAAATCCCATTTCTAAACATCCTGTAGAAATTTCTGAACATCCTGTAGAAATTCCTGAACATCCTATAGAACCCCTGCAAACTTCCTGTAGAAGCTCACAAATGAGGTTTCCTGATAGCCAAACTTTGTGAAACTCTCTGGAAGGGTGTTAGGGACCCCTTAGACCCTCTCTGAACCTTCCGGACCTCTTCCAAGCATTTCTCCTCATGGATCCACCTCTGCACATTCAAAAATAGTAAAAGCACATGCATGATAATTCTGACAACTTATTCAAAAATACAAAAAGATGTTTTCTTTAGATAGAAGTAGCTTAGACACATGTATTTTACCTTCTTAGAAGCAATGGCATCTCTTTCAGTAGCTTTCACCCTCTTTTTCACATTAGTAGGACTAGCTGGTAAAAATTAGGGCTTTCTAGGGTTTGTGCTTTCCTTCAGTTTCTCAATTTATTTTTGCAAATAGATTAGCTTCCTTCAAGACTAGCTTCCATCCATCAGTTAACAAGCTTCTTCTCAAAGCTCATAGAAGTTGGCTTGAGCCCCTAGCGGACTTGTGGCAGCTGACCAAGTGACAGCTGCGGCAAGAGCTAGTACTTGTGCATACAGCACCGTCGCCTCCAAGTTTGTTACGAACTACCGGGTTGATAAAAGTAAAGAAGGGAGTCCCAGGAGTTGTAGCATTATCACTGCAATACTGGAGCTCACCACTTCACGCAGATCAATAAGCCCTTTAGGGCTTATCAATGTACTTCTCTTATTCATCCTTGGAGCCTTCGTAGACATCTATGATCATCCTTCGCAGACCCTAAATAGATAGATGCTTACGCACCTCTATAACTATCCTCACTTCTATGTCTACCCAGATTAGCTAAGTATCGGTTAACTTGAACATGAATTACAATTATCTTTGCATAACATATATATTCTTGTTTTCATATGACAGAGTGAAAAACATACATTCCCACATCCATATAGCATTAATCCATAACCCAAGTAGTTAACATACCATAAACGCACCATTCATAGAATAATTAAAATAATGCACACACAGGTGGAAAGTACACAGTAATTTCATAATACTTCTCTTTGATGATTCAGATTCTCAATACAAACTCTATCTACCCTACACACACAATTGCAGGGGTCCAAACACTCAGTTGTGGACTTCTACCCTAGGCCTCTATGCACTTAGCTGCAGAGCCTCTTCGTACGCTAAGACTCTCTCTCTCTTAGCTCTTTACAGACTCGTCAAGTACTTCTACTTCCCCCCTGATTGACCTCTCTTAGACTCCTCTAAGACATCCTTTTTATACAATCCCATGGTTTGCAGACTAATGGTGGATCTCCAAAATGGACACAACCTATCTAGACTAAGGGCAGAAAATCCTTTTTGACTTTAGATATCTTCGCACTCTGTGACCACAAAATGTGGAGATTTTACATTTATTTCTACAAACTTCGGGCCTTCTGCCCCAAAATTTGGGTTTTTAACCACAAGATTGACCCCCAAGGGACCCGTTTCCAACAGGCCCCAAACACAAACATGGTGACTCACCCTCAAGTCACTTGGGTAGCATGGAGATCTTGTCACGGTGACCTCCCAGCTCAACTTTGACAACTACTACCTCGGCGGCGCACTGTGTTGCTACCTATTTCATCTCCTCGATCAACTTCTTTGTCACCAGCCCTGCACTGTCAGACTTAATCTTTTGCTATGTCTCCTACAGACTAGCGAGCTTGCCTTAAATAGTTGTCGTGATCAAGAAGGCCTTGTCCAAGCAAGGCTTCAAGCGAGCCTTCAACACGACTTTCTTGTGTTGAGCTTCATCTACCTACTCTTTCAATGCCTTGGCCTCTTGTAGCTTAGCTAACCTCTGTGTGATGGCAATAGTGCGCAATGTCGCTTTGACTTCGTCGTAGCATTGTTGCAGCTCTCGTGCTTCTATAGTGTGATCTTCTTATAGGCAAGTGACTACCTCGAGTGACTGCTCGAAGAGCATGGTATAGTCCTTTACTGCACACTCTATTGTTGCTACCACGTCTTTCAAAGTGGTCTCGTGCTACTCTCTGATCTCTAGCAGAGTCAACAGTTGGGCATTCAACTACAATTCTACAATTGTGAGGTTCATCGCCAGCTAAGCCTTTGCCAATTCATTTCGTGCATCTCGCACTCTAGTAGCAAACTTACTAACCGTCACATCGATCATCCCAACCTCAAGAATGCCCGACTCTAGGACAATCCTACACACCTCAATTACAACGGTGGTAATGCACTGGTTCTTCTTTGTAATGTCTTTGACAAGGTTAAGGGTATATTCTCTTTGCACGGTTAGCTGGGTATTGTTGACCTTTTGTTCATTGATCACCTATAATGCACGTTTTTCAAGGGCCCAAAGTTCCACGATCACGTCATCTTCCAAAAGCTAAAGTGCCTCATTCTAAAGCGCGACCAGGTTGAGTCCAACCCTCTTGAGTGCACTGACAACAGGTCTGTGAGCTTCAGGCTCTATTGTTAGTGCTCCATCAGGCAACACTATTGTTCAAGGATCCCTTTTATTTAGCATCCCTGCGGCTGCTAGGGTGCCGAGTGCCAAGCTGGTTGACCCAAACGCTCGTCTGTATCTGTGATGTGTGGATCTGCAGCTTGTGTAGACCCATCTGTATAGCTCCCAATGCTTTTTGTTGTTGCCGCTCAAACCACTGCAGCAGTTTCACAGTGGCATCCTGCACCATATCACTTATGTCGTTTAAGTCCCCCTCTATGAGGGTGATCAGTTCCAGAGATGTATTGCTAGACTTGGACCTATTCTGCGTCCTTACTTTCTCTAGGTCTCAAGTGTGATTATTGCGGAATGGAGTCGTCTCCAAGTCTGCTCCTCCTTGCTCTGTCTAATCATCTTCTTCCTCGGTCTCCAAAAAAGGTGACTTCTGACTTTGGTCAGAGTCACACTCTTCTTTGCTTGCCTATCCACCCGACTGCTACATGGTAGCATGCTCTGCCTTAGCCTTTTCATCGGCCTCCTTTCTCCTCTTTGCGACCAACTGTTCCATTTTCAGCTTGGCTTCTTCCTTCTTCCGCTGTGCGATGGTCTTGCTAGACCCCGTCATCGAGTCCAAGGAATTGTGCCAATATTTCGGCCAGTAGTCGAGGACTACTACAATTGCATCATCTATGGCCAAGTATAGTAGGTCATGCCATTTCTTCTCAAGGTCCTTCCATGCCTGTAATGACACATGGTGGAATTCAACCTTAAATTCCACATATTCTAGTAACTTCTCAAAATTTGTAGGCGTCAACTACGACTTGTGTTTGATGGCCATATGTATGATAATTTCCATCAAGATCCAAAAGATCTTGTTGTCCTTTATTCGCTGAAAATCCTTCGTCACCCATAAAAAAGTGAACTTCACTACCTATAGTAGGTTCGGCACGACCGGAGGAAGCTGACTGTCTTCAGGTAGCTCCCATGCAACCAACACTATGGACAACAATAGCCATGCATAGTGGAAATTTTTACTGTGATCTTGTGCCTCGTGGCAGTTCGTGAGGAACTCACTGCAGAGGTAGCACACCCAGTTAAATTGAACTCCCTTCACTCAGTGGGCCACCATAGCTATCACTCATGCCAACAATTCATCTGTGCAACACTTCTGCATGACTTTTCATGCTAGGATTTGTGTCGCCACTTTGACTAAAGGGTCACAGATACTCGAAATGGTGTAGCCGCGTGGCTTCTTTACAAGCTTGAATTTTTCCTTCATCGCCTCCGCAAGCGCATGCTCATTGGCCTTTCTACCAAATGCCATGGTCGTATTTTCTCCTATGTATGGTAGCCATGTGATCCTATGGATCAGCATGTTCATGATGGGTGTCGGATCCTCCAGCCATAGACACCCTACGTGCACCAAGCACATCAACTACTTGATCACTACCAG
>APFE031265382.1:0-115417 GCA_000404065.3 Pinus taeda
AAGGTAAAAAGCTAAAGCCTATCAAGTATGGACCTTTTAGGATACTTGAGAAGATTGGTGAAAATGCTTTTCACCTTGATCTACCATCTTACATGCACATCTACTCGATCGTAAATGCAGATTGCTTGAGATTGTTTGAACCTTCAATGATTGAGGATCCTGAAGAGCAAAGTCAATTGCCTTCTTGATGACTTGCTACCTGAATATCTTAATGAATTGTAGGAAGACACAGTCTTGGACAGGAAGGTGAGGACGACGTGCAGAGGAGATGTTGAGTACCTCAGAATTGGACTTAAAGGTTCGAGGCCGAGCAGTGCAAAGTGGATTGAGATTGGGCAAGTGAGACAGTAGTATCCTTACTTAGTCGATGCTTGAAAAAAAATGAACTTTTGGTGGTCCAAAAGCTTTTCAGTGGGAAGGTCGTGATCCGAATTGGATCCATAAGGAATGATTAAATAGAGCCATGGTTGTACTAGGTCAGGACAGACTTCAAAGGATTTAAAACAGTGATCAAGAACACCTCTAAACTAGTGGCAATGACAACCAATGTGGAACGACGAGGACCTCGGTCAAAGCGCGTTGACCGAGGCCCATGGAGACTGCGTAGGAGGCAAAGTTAGCCCATGGGAAGCCCGGATCGAGAAACAGTGGCAGTTTTTTATGCACGATTAGCGCTTATTGGAGAAGCCCCGAGCGCTTGATCGCATGAGAACCAGGAAAACTGTGGGATAAAAGGCTAAAGGACAAGGTGGGACCTACGCTCCAAAAATCCGCGATATTGATTGGGGGCACCCTCAAAAGGTAAGCGAAATTGGTGAAAATGGAGAGATCCCACTCAGTGGTCAACGCATGGCAAGCAGAGGAGAGAGAAAATTGTTGTTGATCGCGTGCTAACAATCGAGCAAGTCAACCGTGTGAAACGTGTGTATGGCATCAGATCTAGAGGCCCCAGATCTAACAACTAAGATCGTGCCCGATGGGAAAGTAGAATTGACGGGGGGTTAAGCCACAGTTTGTAAATATTTAACATCTAATTTGACTGCTAAGGTGGCAGAAGACTCTTTCCACGACGTAACGGAAGAACTGAACCGACGAAGCAAATTGGTGCAGCTGCAAGAGGACATGTGGTCACTCCCTGTGAGTCCAATGATGACGCCGAATAGGGAACTCCAAGCGAAGCTGTAGCAGGTAATTCGAAGGGAAGTGGAAGAGGAATCGAACAACCATGGGTATGAATGGCCTTAAAGCCATGCACAGGAAGAGAAGAAAGACACCAGAACCCTAAGAGGAAGGACACCAGAACCCCGAGAGGAGGACGAAACACAAAAAGGAAGAACAGAGAAAAGAAATATAGTGAAGCAACAACAAAACGGAAGATAGAGGGCCGAGCTGACCGAAGGCAACATCGAGCACCAGAGAGCTTGAGGGATTCAAGCCATCCCAGAGAGGATCTGTCCAGACAGAGTACCACATTTGGCTCTCTCCATTATAGACTAGAAGGTCACAGAGCTAGTAAGGAAAATAGTTTGTGTACTCTAGTGGCTTGGGGCATCCAAGACCCACCCTGCCAAGCAAACTCTGTTTCAGGAGACTCACATTGAGCTCCTTCATTGTAATTCTCTACTTCAAGACACAATAAAAGAAGGCCACCACTAAAAGCTGGACTAGAGATGTAGCCCTGAAGGATAGGGTGAACTCCTTATTAAATTCTTGTGTTCTTGTATTTGCTTACTGTGTTTCTTTGTTGTTTTCCATTTCAAGTGTTTGTGTATTTGCAATCTAATCGTTCCATTGCTTAAATAACATAGACACACACACCAACACGTGAGTCTGTAATATCTTCATTTAATAAATCTTTAACTGAGGTCACTCATAGGATGATTATTGGATCACTCAATGTTCATTAAGTCAACATTATGGCATTGCTTTTCAGGAGGGGTTTCGTCACTGTGCTTTGAATAATGCACGACTTTATGTATGAATTCATAGGAAAACTATGTATCTACCCATATTGTAGAAAATGAAGTTTACTATATCATATAATTACTATGATATTATATTTATATATTATATATTATATATATATATATTGAGACTTTGTAGAACTTGATGCCATACTATTGAATTTGTTAGAATTTCTTAGAATCACCAAGCTATAGAGTTGAATACATGTTTATTGATCCATATTTAAACAGGAATGCAGCAAATTACAACTGTACCCACAAATATAGAGATGAAACAAAAATAACACTTCATTTCATTATCAAATACTAAAATATGCTTACAAACATAATGGAAAATAAGACTAGCTCGGACGATGGTAAATTATCTTTGAGAAGAGATGTGCTGGCTACATGCCTCTAAATTGTGTTACAATGAGGCTTAAAGGCCTATTTACTATTGAAAAATAATGGAAAACCCTAAACATCTAAAAACCTAACCCTAGGAGATGAAGCACCAAACTATGGGCCCTGTTTGGGTAAATTGGTACATCAACTTCTTGGGGTCGTAACTTTGGCATACAATTTTTGTTTGATGCGCACGGTACCTTGTTAGAAATATATATCCAAGGATTGCAACTTTTGCATGGCCAACATTAATTTATGAGCCATGTTGGCCCCATCTTTCCAAAAAAAAAAAACGTCGCTTAGGGCCTCAAAACAACTCCGGAAGATAAGGACCCAAAAAACTACCAAAAATAGTAAATTATGCTACAAATAAGGAAACTGAAAAGATGAAACAAACAATGGTGGGGGTCCAAGTGGAATAGGTGGGTGGCCACCAATATCCACTTAGAACATTCCTCCCCCCTTAGGAAGCAATGGTCCCCACTGTGTTGAATTCATCCATGAGATGAGAGAAATTTTGCTCAACTTGGTCCCTAGTGAACCACTTTCCCTAGTGAAGGAGTTGGCCTCCTTTGACAACTTGATCTAGTTTGATCCTTTGTTGTAGGGTGTTCTTGATCTACGTGTCCATGATCCAATCAGTTGTGTCTTGTTCCATGTAGACTGAATTTAACTCTCTAGGTGTGAGTTGTTCTGTAATGTCTGATGTGTCCATCAATGGTGGGCAGTATGGTTGACAACGGTCCACATTGAACATTGGGTGCAGGCCAAGGAATGGGGGAATGCTGAGCTCAAATTCATTGTCTCCCACAACCTTGGTAATGGTGTAAGGACCATATCGGAGTGGTCTGAGCTTCTAACAGGCTCTGGTAAGGCGTTCCATCTACAAATGCAACCAAACTTTGTTGCTCACCTAAAACTTGTGTGGCACCTGATGTTGTTCATGTTACTACTTGTACTTGGCATTTGATTTCTCTAGAATTTCATGGACCTACTGGTGGATGTGTTGGATGTGCTCAATGAATTTGTATGCCTTATTGACTTCAAACTAAACATGAGCTGAACCTGTTTAAGTAGCTGCAAATGGTATGGCCACATCAGTGGGACATAGTGGTTGGAATCCATGCCCACCTGAAAAGGATTGTGGCTAGTCAAGCTGTGGAGAGCCTGGTTATAGCTATGTTGGACATTGGGGAGACTCTCATCCCATGTGCGTGGATGTTTTGAGTTGTACATGCGTAGAATGTGTACGATCATCCTGTTGACAACCTCTATCTGGCCATCAATTTGGGGATGGATGTAGGTTTTAATCCCGTACAAAAATTACCTTGCATACAAATTCTAAAAACATAAAATAAACAATGGCGAGAGCATGACACATAAAACAAATATACACAGAGATTTTCCCCTTGATCCCAAAACCGGGACTACAAGATTGATTTTTCATTATATTCCTTTCAATGTTACAATATCTATATCTATATCTTATAACTATAATCTATATCTATATATATATATATATATAATATATATATATATATATACACACACACACACATGCCGAAGCATCCATAAACCCCAATCTATTAACCCTGGATTAGAACATAACCCTAGTTCCCTTGACCTGATCTACAAAATATCATGGACCAAAAACCATCGCGCCCAAAACCATGTATGAAATCCATGCACAAAACCATAGGTAGGTTCGCCCACCTAATATAGGGTTGAAATTTTTTCTCCCTAGGGCGCTACCCCAGACCCTATAGAGGGGGGCTACCAACCCCCTCAAACCCCCTAGCAATGGAAAGTTGTGTACTCATTGAGCTTGGTGTCCAACATCAACCAAAGATTGGACAAAAATGTACTGAGGAACTTGTTGTCTTGATCTGAGATAACAGACTATGGGATCCCAAAGTGTACCCACACTCGTTCGAAAAAAAGTTTAGTAGTGGCTTCTACTGTGATATTCTTCTTGCAGGCCACCATAAATGCTTTGAGAATGTGTCAACAAACACAAAAACATAGTCATTTCCATGCTTAGTAGAATGAAGGCCCAACATGTAATCCATGGAGATGGATCCCCAAGGATGACTAGGGGTAGGTACCAGAGTATAGAGGCCTTGCTTATTAATGGTCAGTTTGGCAAAGGCGTAGGTAATGCAGGATCTGACATACTTCTTGACATCCTGTCGAATATTTGGCTAATAAAAATACTTTTGCAATACTGCCACCATTTTCTCGACCTTGAAATGCCCAAAGGCCCAATTGTAGTGCGCTTCCCAAATCATCTTGGCATGCTCACTTGAAGGAACACAAAGGTGTCCCAAGTGGCATAACATGGCATCGTGGAGGTGAAAATCTGGGACTTGCTGACCCTCCAAGAGTGTCTGGTATATGTGGCCGAATTTTGGGTCGCTTTTCTAGAGAAGTGGCTAATTAGAAGTCTTGTGCCCACAATAGTTGATCACGGTGGGTAATGCCATGATCGATGATCGGATGAGGCAATCTGCAACATTATTGGTGTTTCCATTCTTGTACATGATATTCAAATGGAACTGTTGTAGGTATGTGGACCACTTCTGATGGCGATCATTCTGCAACTTCCCTTGTGTCTGTATGAACTGCAGGGATCAGTGGTCTGTGTGGATGACCGTTTCCTTCCCCAAAATGTAATGCTTCCATTGTTGGCATGCCTGCATAATGGAATATGTCTCCTTGTCATAATTTGGATACTTCTGGACTGTGTTTGAAAGTGTCTCAGTGTGATATGCCACTGGATGCCCCTATTGAGTAAGCATTGCCCCAATAGCATAGTCAGAGGCATCTGTCTCAATCTCAAATGGTTGTTGCAAGTCTTGTAATGTGAGCACTGATGCAGAGCAGAGGCAATGTTTCAACTCTGTAAATTCATTTTACTGAGATTCAGACCAAAATAATTTTTCTTTCGCTCCTCCCTTGGTGACTTGACTCAAGGGCCAAGTGATATGAGAGAACCCCAACACGAACCTATGGTGGAAATTGGCAAGACCCAGAAAATTGTGGAGCTCTGTCATAGTGGTTGGGGTTGGCCAATCTCGAATGACTTAGATCTTGGCTGGATCCACATCCACCCCCCATTCATCAATAATGTTTCCCAGATACTAAACCTAGGCCATGACAAAAGTGAATTTCTCCAAATTGGCACACATCTTGTGTTGTCGTAGTGTTTGGAGAACTTGTCGGATATGGTGGAGGTGCTCTTCCCAACTCTGGCTAAATATTAGGATGTAATCCAAGTATACCACTACAAATGAGTTGGTGAATGTCTGCAAGATGTCATCCATTAGCCTCATGAAGGTTGCAAGAAAATTAGTGAACCCGAAGTGATCAGGAGCTCAGGACCAAGTGTCATAAAATGGTCAAAAATGAAAGTGCTCAGAACTGGCTCAAACCTAAATGACCGGATAGAGTTCATCCTCCTGATTCTGGCGCCACAAATGGTTTGAAAAATGGTCACCGTATGAGAAAGTTATGCCAAAAACAAAATCGCCCAATAACCCTTAATTTTTTAATATTTTTCAAAAAAAATATTAAAAAAAGAATATTCCGTAGAATATTCTTTGGAATATTCCATTTGGGCAGCCAATCACAGGTTGCCACGTGGCAGGCCCGTAGGCCGCCACGTGGCCCAAGGTGACATCAGCATTATGGGTGCATATGTTTAAAATTTTGGTTGGGTTGTGAATCGAACCCACGACCACTCAAACAACATTATAATGTTTTACCAATGCACCAAGCAGATAGGTCTTGTTATGGCTACCATAAGATGTGCATATGAACTTTAAAGTTGGTTTGGGCAGGGCCCGAAGGGGGCCAGCCCCTAAAGGCCAACCCCCATATCATGTGTCCTCACGCCCGGAACCGTGGGTTCCTCCCTAAACCATCGGCGTTTTACATAACGGTCAATGTTTAATGTCCAACGTTGTCACATTTGAAATGAACACGGATTGAACAACACGTTTAATGGCCAGCCCACAATTAGTTAGCGCAGAATCCAATGCAACTTAACGTCCAACGAATGTTTGGTCACATGCGCGCTAAAGCTGGAGTTAAGGCAGTTAGACTGGCGGGAATATTGGTGGAGCGCCAAATTTGGGCGGTCCCGCCATATTTGGCGGGCCTATCTAGCTGTAACTAAAGGTCTAACTGGAGTTTTTCAAGGGCAACTAGCAGTTGGGAGTAAATGGCCATAACTTTGGCTAGGAAATTCCTTTTTGGACGAATTGTTTTTTTGATTTTGGGTCTCTTCGACCTTCTAAAGCCATTGGCACAGGTTTCACAGCAATCTGAGGTCATTTGCAGGTGATTTTGCTTCGTGGAAGTTCTAGGAGCCACCAAGGCCAAATTAGTTTGGGAGCTGCATTGGGAATTGTGTAGTCATTGAATGTCGAACAAAGGTCCATTCTGAAGGAATTCAGCATTCCGAATCCATTTCTATAGCTCGTTTTTCCTATTGAGGCATTCTTCTCACTGTTTAGCTTCAGGGAAGCTTTCAGGGCCACTAGGGCCATTTCAATGCTTGAGCTGTTTGGGGGCTATGTTCATCCATTTTTGGTGATTCAAAAGCCTATGTCTGCTATTTTCGACCTTCTGAGTCTAATGGCATAGGTTTCAGAACTAATTTAGGTCATCTTCACCTCGAAATTCTCCATACAAGTTTAAAGAGCCATCAGGGCCAATTGCGGAAAGTACTGTATGAGGTACAATTTCACTATTTAGTGCTTGGGAAAGAGCATGTTTAGCTAATTCCTATCTTCTGATTCAGTATTTACAGTTAGATATGTCTTTTGATACACTCATATTCTTGTATTATCCTTTGTAGCATTTTTAATACAAGAGGACAAGCGTAGTTGGAGAGGCTTGGTCCAGTAGATGTAGCCCAGAAGGGGTGAACTGCTTTATCATTTTGATGTCTTTATTTGCTGAAGATGATATGCTAAACAAAACTGATATAAAGTCTTAAACAACAAATATATATAACTTGCATACACACATAATCACCTATTCAGCTGCAGAAAGTTATTTGTCTTATTCCGCAAGACATCAAACTTCAAGTATGTGTATGTCAAAGACTTGTAAGTGTTTACTTTGTTATTTCTTTAGGCAGAGCCTGTAGAGGGCCAGGTAGCCTCTGGAACTCATCCTCTCTTTATAGGTGACATGTCCGGTGAATGCCTCTACAGTCTATCTCTGTATAAGAAATAAGAAGTTTTCACATTTTTAGAGTTCACTTGGAGTGTATAGCTCACATTTGCAATTATGGGAATGGATACCTTGCACCCTTAAACAAGTACATTCTATTTTCAGATCAGATGGTATTACAACTCGAGTTGAGCATTTGTTTATGCAAAAGGTGTTAAAGCAGTGTAAGAGATTGACTGTTTTATTTGTTGCAAATGGTTGCTTGAATAAGAAGGGGTTTTTTGTTTGACATTTGGTTAAAGCTTGTCATTTGATTGAAAGCTTTGAGAACTCTTATTTGGAAGTTTCTTTTGTTTAATTGACCATTTATATAATGTCAACTTCTTCCACAAGTGAAGTTTCCTCCTTCACAAAATTCTTCAATAATGACATGAAGAATGAGTTCATTAAGGTGAAGGACATGGTGCAGATTCTCATTGAGGATCAAAGAGAAAGTGTTAAGCTTCATGCACAATTGTTGGCTATGAAGGATGAGAAGGAAATAATTCTCCAAAGACTGCATGACATGGAGAAACAACTCCTTAAAGCTCAAGAAGCTTTGTCAAGAAAATGCATGAGGATGAGGTAAATCATTCAAACTTGTCTTCAATTTCCTCAATTGAAAAGTGTGTTGGTTCTTTTGAGAAACATACCAGAGGCATAGGGTCCAAGTTGATGTCCAAAATGGGATATGAAGGAAAAGGATTGGGCAAACATGCACAAGGTAAAGTTGAGCCAATAATGGTTGAGGTAAGGCCTAAGAATTTGGGTCTTGGCTATGGACAATCTTATGGAGAAAGTTCCAAAGCAGCCATGAAGGCAATTGAAACAGTTCCCGGAAGGAGTTTCATTTCAAGTTCCCTACCTCAAGTTGGTAAAGATTGTATTCTTGGGAAATGCAATAGTTTGAAACATACCTTGCAAGAAGAAGGTGTGCATAAAAATGCACTTGAACAAGAGAATTGTGAAAGCTCTAAAACCATGGAAGGGATTGATGGTGTTCCAAAAGGAGCTTCTTCTTCATTTGATTCACCTCCTCATGAAGGTAATGAAGGTGAAAGAAAAAGGTATAAATTTGACTTCCATCACACTTTCATTGATGATGTAAAGCATGGAAAATTTCCACACAAGAATTGGAAAAGAATTGCATGTTCTTTTTGTGGTTTGGTTAACCATAGTGTTTCTAGATGTTGGAAAAGAATGGAAACATACAGGAAACTTTTGAAGGAAAGGAGGCAAGAAGCCAAAGTTCCATTGAACAATGCAAATCATGCTATCAAGAAGATGAACATGTGTTGCACTTATTTCCATAAGCAAGGACATAACGCTGAAAGGTGTTGGACTCTAAATCCAACAATGCTTCCACGAAAGTTGAAGAAATTGGAGAAAGAGTATGGCAAGAATGGGAAGGAAGTTTCCATCATTGATATGTGTCAAGACGATACACATGTTGATATCGATGTGCAGTTAAAGGAGCACCTTTGAAATGGATTGGTAAGAAATGGTTAGAATTCTTATCCAATTAAAGTTGCATGTATTTTGGTTGAATTCATTTCTTTGTTAAGGGAATGCAAGTTGCAAGATGGTAAAAGATGAGTATAATGCTCACTAGTTTTGCAGCAATGTTTTTCATTTCAACTCTTCTCACCCATATGTGTTTTTATTGGGTTGATGTACTTGTTGGTAATTGCAAAAGAAGAGTTGAAGTTACACCTGTACATAGATGTTGTAGGTGTATTTGTTGAACTATATATAGTTCATTGTACATGATACATGCATAGGTATTTGTAAATGTATCTTGTTGTTGTTCGACTAGTGTCGCTTGTGAGCATACTTTTACATTGTCGATTGTGTCACATGTTTCATTGACTTGTTTCGATTGTGCCACTTATGTTGTTGACTTGTGTCGATTTTGGTGCACATGTTTTGTCTACTTGTGTCGATTGTGGTGCACATGTTTTGTCAACTTGTGTTGGTTGTGTACACTCTTGTTATGTTGATGGTTGAATCCATTGTTCAACATATTTCAGGACAAATTGTTGTTGATGATTGTCTTGTTGCATAAGATGCCTTTGGTGTCATTTGGTGCAGGGAAGGAATTTGGTGCAAAGCTGTGCACAATTCTATGAGCTGGAAAAGCATGCATGCAAAGAGGGCTCTACTTCTTTTGAGAAGTTTTTACAGCAAGTTTCCCAAGAGTTTGGGATGAGAATTTGCAGTACATTCAGCATGCTATAGCCGGTAAAAGCCTTCTCATTTGGGAGGCAACTGTTCCTCTGGAGCGGAGGTGCCATGGATGGGCATCATGACAGTTGGCAAGCTCACATGTTCAGAGGAATATTTCAGCTCATATATCAGCAAGTATCATTGTTGGTTTCTGCAATTTCAGATTTGTCTGGTGAAAGAACTTGGTCGAGATTCGACGAGTACTTGGCTTATGCAGTGAAAAGTTGCCATGACGACAGTTGGCAAGGCAGGAAATTTTGGCATCTGTATGCTCTTTTGGCTGAACGAAAGAGGATATTTCTATTCCTCAAGTGTTGTATAGTTCAGTTCAGAGATTCAATAAGCTTTTGGGGACCAAAAGCCTTCTCATTTGGGAGGTGTGATCAGGAGCTCAGGACCAAGTGTTGTAAAATGGTCAAAAATGAAAGTGCTCAGAACTAGCTTGAACCTAAACGACCGGATAGAGCTCATCCTCCTGATTCCGGCGCCGTAAACGGTTCGAAAAACGGTCACGGTATGAGAAAGTTATGCCAAAAACAAAATCGCCCAATAACCCTTAATTTTTGAATATTTTTCAAAAAAACAAATTATTAAAAAGAATATTTCATAGAATATTCTTTGGAATATTCCATTTGGGTAGCCAATCATAGGTTGCCATGTGGCAGGCTTGGAGGCCGCCACGTGGCCCAAGGTGACATCAACATTATGGGTGCATATGTTAAAATTTTGGTTGGGTTGTGAATCGAACCCATGACTACTCAAACAACATTATAACGTTTTACCAATGCACCAAGCAGATAGGTCTTGTTATGGCTGACATAAGATGTGCATATGAACTTTAAAGTTGGTTTGGGCGAGGCCCGAAGGGGGCCAGCCCCCATACCATGTGTCCTCACGCCCGGAACCGTGGGTTCCTCCCTAAACTGCTAGTGTTTTACATAATGGTCAATGTTTAATGTCCAATATGGTCACATTTGAAACAAACGCGGATTAAACAACACGTTTAATGGCTAGTCCACAATTAGTTAGCACAAAATCCAATGCAACTTAACCTCCGACGAATGTTTGGTCACATGCGTGCTAAAACTGGAGTTAAGGCAGTTAGATTAGCGGGAATATTGGTGGAGCGCCAAATTTGGGCGGTCCCGCCATATTTGGCGGGCCTATCTAGCCGTAACTAAAGGTCTAACTGGAGTTTTTCAATGGCAACTGGCAGTTGGGAGTAAATGGCCATAACTTTGGCTAGGAAAGTCCTTTTTGGACGAATTGCTTTTTTATTTTGGGTCTCTTCGACCTTCTGAAGCCATTGGCATAGGTTTCATATCCATTTGAGGTCATTTGCAGGTGATTTTGCTTCGTGGAAGTTCCAGGAGCCACTAGGGCCAAATCAGGTTGGGAGCTGCATTGGGAATTGTGTAGTCATTAAATGTGGAACGAAGGTCCATTCTGAAGGAATTCATCATTCTGAATCCATTTCTACAGCTCGTTTTTCCTGTTGAGGCATTCTTCTCACTATTTAGCTTCAGGGAAGCTTTCAGGGTCACCAAGGCCATTTCAGTGATTGAGCTATTTGGGGGCTATGTTCATCCATTTTTGGTGATTCAAAAGCCTATGTCTACTATTTTTGACCTTCTGAATCTAATGGCAGAGGTTTCAGAACCAATTGAGGTCATCTTCAACTCAAAATTCTCCATGCAAGTTTAAAGAGCCATCAGGGCCAATTGGGGAAAGTACTGTATGAGGTACAATTTCGTTGTTTAGTGCTTGGGAAAGAGCATGTTTAGCTAATTCCTATCTTCTGATTCTGTATTTACAGTTAGATATGTCTTTTGAGACACTCATATTCTTGTATTAACCTTTGTAGCATTTTTGTTACAAGAGGACAAGCCTAATTGGAGAGGCTTGGTCAAGCAGATGTAGCCCATAAGGGGTGAACTGCTTTATCATTTTGATGTCTTTATTTGCTGAAGATGATATGCTAAACAAAACTGATATAAAGTCTTAAACAACAAATATATATAACTTGCATACATACATAATCACCTATTCAACTGCAAAAAGTTATTTGTCTTATTCCGCAAGACATTAAACTTCAAGTATGTGTATGTCAAAGACTTCTAAGTGTTTACTTTGTTATTTCTTTAGGCAGATCCTGTAGAGGGCCAAGTAGCCTCTGGAACTCATCCTCTCTTTAGAGGTGACATGTCCGGTGAATGCCCCTACAGTCTATCTCTATATAAGAAATAAGAAGTTTTCACATTTTTAGAGGTCACTTGGAGTGTATAGCTCACATTTGAAATTATGGGAATGGATACCTTGCACCCTTAAACAAGTACATTCCATTTTCAGATCAGAAAGGCAAAACCAACCATTTGAAAAGGCCCTCCTTGGCTTTGAAGGTAGTCTTCCACACATCAGAGGGTTCGATTGGATCCTGGTGATATCCATACTTCAAGTCGATCTTGCTGAAATATTTCCCCTCTTGAGTTGGTCCAAAAGATCATCAATCTGTGGGATCGGGTACCTATTCCGGACAACGATCTTGTTGAGTGCCTGATAGTTAATACAGAGTCTCCAATTACCAACACAATTGGGCTCCCACAGGATAATGAGCTCAGCCGAATGTGACCTTTCTGCAACAACTCCTGAATCTTCCTCTTGAATTCTTCATTCTCCATAACAAAGCATCGATAGATTGGTCCATTAGGAAATGACACACTTGGGGTCAGATCGATGGTGTGCTTGACCTGACAATGCAGAGGCATCCCTACAGGGGAGGTGAAGATTTCCTTGTACTCCTCCATGACCTTGTCCATCTGTTGTTGTCGTGGGGAGGGGCCCTATCTCGAGGTCGTGGCCACCATCTTCTTCTTTCCCTGAGGGTGTATCATCGGGAAATTTTTTTTCCCGGTTTTGTAAATGAGCTTACTACATTGTTTTGTAGTAACCAAAGAGATGGCAGTAGGCAGTGCTACTTCTGGTATCCTATACAACTTATTTCCCAAGGTAACAATAACAGTGTGAGGCCTTAACTCATACACATCATGTCACTTCCACAAGTATGGCTAGCATAATAATACATCACAAACCTCAAGGGGAGCAATGTCACATAATACCTAATTCGTGAAGGGCTTGATGTTCTATAGAAGGCGGTAGCGCTAGCTCACGCGAAGATCTCGTCCTTGATGAAGCCACCCAATGGTGTATGGTTGTGGGTGTGATGTGGTCGGTAAGCTCAGCCACTTCATGAACTCTGCTAAAATGAGGTTCTTTTGGCTCTCGTTGTCGATAATTAAATGTAGCGGGGAACCCTTTACCCACATCTGAGAGTGGAAGAGGCACTCCTCCTCCTCTGGATCTTCGGGTTCCTCTTTCTAGATCTTCATGTGTAGGAATTTACAGGGTAAGTTCCTCAGACAAAACACCAAAGGACACCGCTCACAAACAGATCACAGATCAATACACCAATATTCTTGATGTGGTTAAAACCCTCAAAGAGGGAAACAATCCCCCGCCTGAGCCAACGCGGCCACTACAATCAATTTATTAATAAAAGAATGAAAATTTACATAAGCTTCTCTCATGAACGGTTACCCTACAAATGACTGTCCAAGCTCTTTAAATAGAGATCATGGACCAATCGAGTGTTAAGCCACGGATCAAGTGTTGTTAATACCAAGGAGAGAATCAACCAACGGATCACTACATGTCGTGACCGTTGGATTGTAAGTTAAAAAATATATAGTAAAGAAACACACTTTACCTAACTCTACACTGGACTAAGTTATACTTAACTATTTCCTATGTGTTGGAATATCCTAACATCCCCCCTTAAGAACAACTTGGGATAGGATTGAAGGATGTACAAATATGACATAATAGGATAAGGAATGAGGCATTAGAGCCTATCCCCCCTTAGTGACAACTTCCTAAACTCCAACCATAAATTGAAGTTTAGTAAACTTTGCCTTTGTGAGAGCCTTTGTAAAGATTGCAACTTGATCATCTGTTGAACAATATTGCACTTTAAGAACATGGTCATGAATGAGATTTTTGATGAAGTGCATGTGTAGTTCAATGTGTTTGCTCGGCTGATGTTGGACTAAAACTTTGCATATTTGAATGGCATTTGATTATCACACCAAAGTTAGTCGGATGCTGCTGCTGAAAGCCAAACTCTGACAGGATCTAACGAAGCCACAGGGCTTCCTTACTAGCTTCTATGGCACCACGATACTCTGCTTCTGCTGAAGAAAGAGAAATGGCACTTTTTTTCTTGCAAGCCCATGTAATAGGTCCTGAACCAAGAGTGAACACATAACCTGCAGTAGACTTTCGATCATTAGGGTCACCAGCCCAATCAGAATCAGTGAAACCAACCAATAGAGGAGATGTTTCGGCACTGTAATGAATCCCAAACTACACTGTACCTCGAACATAACGAAGTATTCTTTTAGCTTCTCTCCAATGACTTTCATGTGGGTTTTGCATAAACCGAGCAATAAGGCCAACAACAAAGGAAAGGTTAGGAGGAGTATGGGTCAAATACAAAGTTTTCCTACAAGTTGACAGTATAAGGTAGCATCAAATTCAGGGGAAGTACAAGTGACTGAAAGTTTGGCTCCAGACTGAAAGGGAGAAGGGGTTGGCTTACAATCTTCCATGTGAAAATGGCATAGAATAACACATGCATACTTGGATTGGGAAAGGGAAATACCTTCCTTGGATTGCACAACTTGAGGACCAAGAAAATAATGCAAGTGTCCTAATTCTGTCATTTCAAACTTATTTTTAAGGCTGGACTTCACATGGTTTATAAGGTTGGGATCCTTACCAGTAAGGATAAGATCATTAGCATAAATAACAAGAATGATAAGAGACTTTCCCACTTTCTTGGTGTAGACAGTATTGTCAGAATGACACCTAGAAAAGCCAGTTTCTAAAGGAAAGCTATCCATTTTGGCATACCAAGCTTGAGGGGCTTGCTTGAGACCATAAATGAATTTCTTAAGCTGACATACAAGGCTGGATTTTGTTTGTATAAAGCCAACAAGTTGTTCCATATATTTCTTCATGCAAGTCCCCATGCAAGAAGGCAGATTTAACATCCATTTAATGGACTTCCCATTTGAAGGAGGTAGCAAGGGAAAGAACAAGGTGGATAGAGTTCATTTTGGCAACAGGGGAGAAGGTTTCAGTATAGTCAATGCCTTCAACTTTTGAAAAACACTTAGCAGCAAGACAAGCTTTATGTTTATCAACTTTTCCATCTGGTCCATACTTGGTTCTGTAAACCCATTTGCATCTAACAAGTTTCCATCCCTTTGGTAAAGGAACAAGATCCCATGTATCATTTTCCAATAATGAACGATATTCTTCATTCATAGCTACGTCCCAATCTGGATGGCTTGAAGCTTCTGTAAAGGTGTCGGGATCATAATTAGTTGAAGCTTGAGCTAGTAAAGAAGAGGCTCTATCGAACTAAGAATGTGTACGTCATTGATCTGTAGGATAACCGACAAGAGCACCTACTACATCCTGAGTAGCAACGACGCATTTTGGAAGTTGAGGAGCAGGAGGAGGATCCTGAGAAGGTGGGGGAGGATTGTCATCCTCGCTGTCATCATCTGAAGAAGAAAATTTTTTAGAAGTAGAAGGGATAGAGAGAGGTGGCACATCTGGCGAACTAGGCTTATAGGCCGATATATTTTCAGCAAAGTTTACATCTCTTCTAATGATAACATTTTTGGACTTAAGTGGAATAAGTCTATATCCTTTCACATCTTCATAATATCCAACAAAAATACATTTTTCACTCTTAAGTTCTAAAGCTTTATGTTTCTCATCTAGAATATGGGCCCATGCTTCACTTCCAAAAACATAAAAGTGACTTACATCTGGTTTAATTGAGCTCCATGTTTCTTCTGGAGTGATATTCTTTAAAACCTTAGTAGGAGTGCGATTTACTATGTAATTTGCACAGTTAATTTCTTCTCCAAAAATTAAGACTAAGTCCTTTAGATTGAAGCATAAAATTAGCCATTTCCTTTAAGGTGTGATTCTTCCTTTCAGCTACACTATTTTGTTGTGGAGTATATGGAACATTATGTTGCATTTGAATTCCATTCTCAGTGCAAAAGTTGATGAATTTGTTGTTAACATATTCTCCGCCATTATCAGATATTAGCTTAAGAATTTGACATCCAGATTGTTTTACAACAAAGGCCTTAAAGGCTAAGAACATGTTAAATACCTCACTCTTGATTTCTAAGAAGTATACTCAAGTGCGTCTGGAGAAATCATCAATGAAAGTTAAGAAATACTTGTAGCAAGAGAATGAAACAACTAGAAGTGGACCAAATAAATCACTATGCATAAGCTATAAAGGGGCTGAGGCATGCTAAGAGGCACGTTTTTCAAAACTATCCCGATGATGTTTTCCGAGTACACATTTGGAACAAACACCATCTCTGCAAGATACCATTGGAAGATCTGTCACCATATTTTCTTTACATAGATTCTAAAGGGAGCGATAGTTTAAGTGACCAAATTTCTCATGCCAAAGTTTGCTCACTTCATCATTATGAGTAACAAATACCGAGGGAAGATTTGATGACCCAAAGTTGTTAAACTTATACAACTTTGTAGAATCATCAGCAGCGCCAGTAGCTAAAATCTGTCTAGGATCTCTTAGGTCCTTAATTACAACATCGTGAGGTGAAAATTCAACAATTTTACCTTCACCGGAATGAGTTATCTGATATACAGATAAAAGGTTGCAGGATAAGGTTGGAACACATAATACATCATTAAATTGACCATTGTCTAGATAAACAGTTGCAGTGCCTACAACACTAAGAGATCTATCATCACCAACATATATATTTTTGGTGTTACAATCATTTAAAGAAGAAAACATGGCTTTGTTTTCGGTCATGTGATAAGAAGCTCTAGAATCAATGAGCCACTCATGAGAATGAGAAGAAGAAAATACATTTAGTGCATAACCAGACTGAGATGCTTGACAACCACATGCAGAAAGTGATATTCCTAAAGATGAAGTTGAAATTGAAGAGTGCTCCAAATGGATGTTATGCTTCTTCATTGTTGCTTCCAAGGCTTCCATCTTCTTAAAGAATTTGGATTCTAAGTGGCCATGTCGATTACAAAAGTGGAAATGTCTATCAGTCTTCTTCCCTTTGTTTTTATTTGCCATATCATTTTGTTGAAAATTTTGAGACTGAAATTTCTTAGGACCCTTGTTTGGTTTAGGACCATTCCTTTTAGGATACTGCTTCTTAGGATTCTTTGAATTTGGTTGTTGCTAGGCGGCTAAGGCTTTCTTAGAAGATTTTCCAAGATTAAGAAGACCAAGATATAAGAAATTTTCTTGTTCTATTATTAAATAATCACAAAAGGCATCAAAAGAGGGGGACTTATAGTCTTTTCCTTGAGAAATAAAGGCTTCTCTAGTAGAATGGAAGGTGGAAACAAACATAGAGTAGGCTAGTCCCAACTTAGTAAGAATGGAATAGATAAGGCTACCATCTTCTTTCTTAACCTAAACACCTTCTGAGAGAAGTCTAAGGGTCTTGAACTTGGACAAAAAATCTTCAATGGAAGAAAAATTATTGGGGTCTAATGTAAGCAACTCATTTTAGAGTTGATGGGCTCTAATTTCATTTTTAATTCCAAAAACTTTAGTGATTTGTTTCATTGCTTCATTAAGAGTATCAAGTTCTATGATATGGAATCTAAGGTCTGGAGAAATAGACATCCCTATCAACCCATGTGCTTGATCTTGCCTATTTTCGCATTTGGCCACCTTATCTTCATCTTTAAGTTTGGTTTCGTGGCCTAAGGCTATTGTGTAAAGACCTTTACTTCTAAGTAAATTCACAATGTAGGACCACCATTGGAAGTAGTTGGTGTTGTCAAGAATAACTTGGCATGGACTTTCCATTTTAACAGAAACTGAAGATATAGATTCTGAAACTAAGTGTTCCAATGAAAAGATCTTGAAAAATTAGGCTGATTAAAAAAAACGGCTTCCAGATGAAAAAGTTATAACTTTTTGAAGAAAATTTGTTGAAGATGCCGACGAAGTGTGTGAATGTGCGGAAATGAATGATAATGTTATATTTAAAAAAATCCCCGTTTCCAAACATAAATCTAATTAGCTCACTTTTAAAAAGAAATTATGTGACTCACTTTTATAAATAAGTGAAAGTCACTTTTACAATGGTACTTTATGAGCTACCCACTTAATTGTAACTTAAATAAAAGATAAGGAGACTTTAGAATTATAAGTGACTCACTTTTTATAATGGGTCAGAACACTTTCACATAAAGTAACTTTAAAACATAAGCTACATGTACTTTTTGAAAAAGTAACTCAACAAAAAGAAAAACTTAAACCCAAGACCTCTATTCTCATAAAGTAACTTTGGACCAAGTGGTCTAGTTTAAAAGGTTAGTAATTTTTGGAAAAGAGGAAGGGGTTTTTTTTTTTTAGTCACTGGAGCTTTTGGGTGAGTGCTTACTTGAGAAAGCTCCTTTTTCCTACAAAACAAAAACCACAAAACCCAACAGGGACATACAAATAAAGGACCTTATGGTTTGAAGTTAGCTTTACCTGAAAACTAAAAATTTTCCTCAATGTTTCTAATTTTCTGAGATCACACTAAGGCACAACAGAAAAGAGCATACGCATGAGAAAAAGCCTTCGGTTCTATTTTGATTTGCCTAGATTGCATAGAGTCGTGGGGCAAAAAGTTTATGTAGAAATGAAAGGTATAGATCCAGTAATAAATAAATAAATAAACCGAAATAAACAGAGAGAAAATATATGTTTCTGATTTGCCCAGATCGCACAAAGTCGTGGGGAAAAAAGCATACGCAGAAATGAAAGGTATAGATCCAGTAATAAAAAAATAAAGAGATAAATAAACCAAAATAAACATAGAGAAAATAACTAAAAACTGCAAATAAACATTTTATACCTCCAGATCTGATAAATGACGTAGCTAGGGCTACCGAAAACCTTTTCGCGTGAAATGAAAGGGGTTCCTCACTGGAACAGATGCTCCTAACACAATAGAGTAGTCCTCTCAGCCCGAAAGCAGTCATAAACAATAGATCTAGGAAACGACAGTCAGATTCAGTTCTACCGACTTCAGATTTGGATCACCAATGGATGCAGCCCTCAAATAGCTCTAATACCATGTAGGAATTTACAGGGTAAGTTCCTTAGACAGAACACCAAAGGACACCACTCACAAACATATCACAGATCAATACACCAATATTCTTGACATGGTTAAAACCCTCAAAGAGGGAAATAGTCCATGGCCTGAGCCAACGGGACCACTTTAGGAAATCTATTAATAAAAGAATGAAAATTTACATAAGCTTCTCTCATGAACGGTTACCCTAAAAATGACCCTCCATGCTCTTTAAATAGAGATCATGGACCAATCGGGTGTTAAGCCATGGATCAAGTGTCGGTAATACTGAGGAGAGAATGAACCGTCGAATCACTACATATCGTGATTGTCAGATTGTAAGTTACAAAAGTACATAGTAAAGAAACACACTTTACCTAACTCTACACTACACCAAGTTATGCTTAACTATTTCCTATGTGTCGGAATATCCTAACATCGTGGTGGCAATGGTGGAGTTGGGCTCTGCATTAATAATCTGCTTTCATTTGTCATTCCCCTAGTTGAGTTCTGACTCGGAGTCAGAACATGCAACTGATTTTGAAGCCTTCAGCTCAGCCAACAGTGACTGCTTGGCCCGAAACTCACTTGTGTTGTGAGTGGAGTTCTTATGGAACTCACACCACTTTCCTGTGTCCTTCTTCGGCTTCGTAGTGTTGTTCTTTGCTTGCGGCTTTGGCGAGTTGTCTCGGGCCGCCTCGCCTTGGCTTTGTCCTTTATTTTGCGGTTTGGGGGCACCTTTCCCTTGCTTCGGATTCACAAATCCAAAGTCTCGCTTCTTCTATTTAGAATTTTTCTCGATCTTGACAGTGTATTGGTATGTCGTGTCGAATGAGGAGATGTCTAGAAACTCTATCTCGTCCTGGATGTACCTATGTAGACAGTCGTGGTACTTGAGTACCAAATGTTTCTCAGAATCCTTGATACCCAACTTCGTGCGAAGGGTATGAAAAGCATTTGGTAAAATCTGGCACATCTTAGTCCATTCCCTGTCACAGCGTGGTCTAAGGCTTTATGTATTTATCCTCATAGCTCCCAACAGGGTAGTACTACTCCTTGATGGTGTCCCGGAATGAATTCCAAGTGGGTGCACCTGAAAACAGTGAGGTCTTACTTTCATCCTTCTGCTCACTGTAGGTTTCCCACTAGTCCTTGACGTGGGGGGTGGCTTTGAGAAGAGAAAAAGTAATATTTTCGCGGCTGGAAAAATCATGAACATAAAAATATCCCTCTAGCAGATTTAACCATTTATCTATGGCCTCTGCATCTATTTGGCCCTCAAATATGGGAATGTCAAAGTTTACTTGTACCTTAAAAGGAGTGGAGCCTCCAGAGTGCTTGTTGGATGTGGATGCGTCATTGATGGGAAACAATTGAAGGATCTTGGCAAAGTTATCCATCATTGCTTTGTTTCTCGAGGGCCTCCTCGAGCAATATTTTGATAGGATCTCCTACTCCCTCGTCTTTCTTTTCTTCCCCCATGGCGGCCATTGGGGTTTGCGAGATTGATCTTGCAAAGGTTCAACTAGATCAAGCCCTAACTCCTTATATCCCGACCTCATTGGGGACAAGCAAAGAAAAAAAGAGAAAGAGAAGATGGCTTTGATACCACTGATCCAAATTTAAATTGGAACGCAAAAAATTACAACTGTAACCATAAATACAGAGATGCAGAAGAAATAACACTTCATTTCATTAAAATCAAATATTTAAATATGCTTACAAACAGAATGGAAATAAGACTAGCTTGGGCGATGGTAGCTTATCTTTGAGAAGAGATGTGGTGGCTAGATGCCACTGAATTGTGTTAGAATGAGGCTCAAAGGTCTATTTATTATTAATAAACAACGAAAAACCCTAAACATCCTAAACCTAACCCTAGGAGATGAAGCGCCAAACTATGGGCCCCGTTTGGAGAAATTGGTACATCAACTTTCCGGGGTCGTAACTTTGGCATACGATCTCCGTTTGACATGCACAATACCTCGTTAGAAATATCTACCTAAGGACTACAAATTTTGCATGCCCAATATCAACTAATGACCCATGTTGGCCCCAGTTTTCCAAAAAAACGTAATTTAGGGCCTCAAAATGGCTTTGAAAGTTCAAGACCTGAAAAAATGCCAAAAATAGTAAATTGTGCTACAAATAAGGAAACTAAAAAATTGAAAGAAACAATGGTGGGGGTCTAAGTGGAATAGATGAGTGGCCACCAATATCCACCTGGAAAATGTATGCTTTCGTAGAATTTAGAACTTGATTCCATTCTAGTGTGCTTGTGCATGTTTACTTGAATGTGAAAACAATGAAACTGTTTTTCCTCAATATGTTAAGAAATTATATCTTTCCATCAAGCATTTATTCATTAGATAATCTTGTTTCTCATTGACTTTGTACTTTGAATTCGTGCTATGACATTGCTCCTCAAAACGAGTTTGCTCATTGAGTCTTGGAAATTGCACAACATTATCAATGACTCCATATGCAAGTTAGGTGTTAGCTTGCCTTATAGAAAATGAAGAGATCCATACCTATATTGTTCACAAAACATTGTGGAACTATTTTTTTTCACAAGCTTTCTTTTGTCATTATGCAACAATATTTTCCATCCCAATCTAGGAGTTTAGTCAGTTAATAGAATTCACATCAATGTAGACATCTAACAACATTCATATCCTAATATTTTGGAAGGAACTTGCAAGTGGGGCATATCTATTCTACCAAAGCTCCCTTGGACTTGCACCTAGCCCAAATTGGAAACACAAGTACAAACACTAGGACAGGTTAGCAGTCTACAAGGGAAAAGCATGTTTCTTGGCATACATGATTCCTAGTGGAGGCATTAACAACATGTTGGTTTCACTGACCAGGCAAGCCCTCCTTGACAAACCTTGTAGAACTTGATGTCATGTTATTAGTTTATCTAGAATTCCACAAAATTGCCAAGATATAGAGATGGGTACATGCATATAGCTCTGTAGCATTTAGAACTTGATGCCAACCTAGTGGGTTTGTTCATTCTCACTTGAATGTGAAAATAGTGAAACTATTTCACCTGAATATTTTATGAAATTATATATTTATATGAGGAAATTATTCATTAAAAAAATCGTGTTCCTTTCTTCCTTTGTACTTTTAAATTGGCGCTATGACATTTCTTTTCAGAAGGATATTGCTCATTGTGCTTGAATATCAGACGACATTATGTATGAACCTTAGGAATATTGTATATTAACTTGTCTCATAGAAACAAATAAATCCATGCTTACATTCTTAGCAAATCTTAGTAGAACTTGGAGCCACAAAGGGTAGCTCAGCTGGTTTAAGTACCTTGCTTTTCACTCCAGACCTAGGTTCAATTCCTTTAGTGAGGGTCAATGGTTCCAATGGCAGGTGGTGGTGGGGACGAATATCCTTGGCTGGGTCTAGGAGGGTCAAGTGTAACAATCTACACTAATGGTTTTACTATGGATGTCATCCACAAAATGTGGGGAAGCATCCCTAGGCGATTGTTTTGTTGAAAAAAAAGCCTCAAAGAACTTGATATCATACTATTTGGTTTTCTTAGAAACTCCCAGATGGCTAAGCTGTAAATATTGATAGGCATGTATGGTTGGGTAGGCATTTAGAACATGATGTTATTCAAGTGGGCTTGCTCTTGGTTACTTGAATGCTAAAGTTGTGGAGTTGTTTTGCATCAAGAAATTATACTCAGTACATAGTCTTGTTTCTCACCGACTATGTTGTTCTAAGTCAGTGTTGTGGCACTGATTTTACGATTTTGATGATTGTGCTTTGAAGATTGCACAAATTTGTGTATGATTTCTTGTGAAAATTATTGATTAATCCATCTAATAGAAATAAAAAGATCCATACCTATGTTCTTATTGAATCTCATAGAACCTCAAAGATCCATGCTATTAGGTTTGTTTAGGATTTTGTAAATTCCCAACCTATGGATATGGACCCACATGTATGTTTTAGTAGCATATAGTAAAAGAACTTGATGTCATTCTAGTGGGCTTCTTCTTGGTTACACAAATATGAAATCTGCAAAGTTTCTTTACTGTTAAGAAATTATATATATCTATGAGGCAAATATTCATTAAATAATCTTTTTCCTCACTGATTTTTGTACTTCTACGTTTGTGTTATGACATTGCTCTTAAAATGAGTTCACTGACTGTGCTTTGAAGTTTGAAAGAAATCCATTTTTCACGTTCAAAACTTGAGAATACAAATTTCGTTCTTATATTTCTTAGGAGACATATTTCTTACACATGGATGAAAAAGGAAGCCAAGCTGAAATTGGCATCCTATTGTATCTGATCCCTGATTTCGTTATTGTTGTGCACAGGTGCATTCAAGGTTGTTGTATGCTTGTATTTTTTCTATGGATCAAAGCTTAAAAAGTATTGTGACTACATTGTTGTCAATGATTAAAGCTCCTAGACACTAACCATTAGACTAAGAATACAAACTCACCTCTTAAATTTCTTTATAAAGGACTGATTTTATTTGTATACAAAATTTTTAATAATGATATAAATTAGTCCTTTATGACGAGATCCTTAGTGGTTGGGTCAATCAATTGGTGCCATTGTTGCTAGGATGTGGCCTGTAATCTGGCACACTATTCAAGTCCATGCTCTGATTCCCATGGAGCTAAGTCACATTACATGAGGGAACATTACATAGAGGACTTGGGAATATGAGTATTTGACATGGGACATTTGCAGTTCTCAAGTTGCCTCATTTCCAAACATTTGCAGTTCTCAAGTTGTCCCAATTATTCAGTTTTGTTCTTCATTCCTTGGGAAACTCTTAGGCAAGTTCCACCCTGTCTCACAAGATAGTTCCTCACATTGGAGTGGGTCCACCATTGTATCTAGGGGCAGGCCCAACACGATCGTCTATAGCATGTGTGTAGATGATACTCGTGCTTATATCTTTGCATTTGTAGTGGGACAACTTAAACATATAATTTAATATAATTTATAATAGTGGACTGAACCTTTATAAGGGTACTAATAACATTATACGCGATTTTCTTCTCCTAATATTACTAATATTACCAATGATCTGTGTCAGATATGCATGAGCTGAAACTCATTCACATGGATTTAAAGGTTGACTCTCTGTTGATCTTAGATCTTATTTTGGTACTCCTACCTCCTATGGGGGTTCAATAGGATGGATGGTCTGAGGATGAAGAAGGCTAGCTAATAGACCAGTCAACAAAGTTGTTTCTAAAGATACTCTATTGCTCATGTTTTCTACATGCTAAATGTTTTCTTGAAGCTCCTCCCCTCAAGTTAGGGACTTGTTGCAGTGTAGCCCTTCTTGTTCGATATTGTACATGCAAATAAAGTTTGATTCTCCTACTCTATCAAACATGTGTTTCTCATCATGTGAAGAACTTATAATATAAAGGAATCAAATATATAAAGGTTTTATTTGGTTTCATATTGATCCAAAAGATAAGATAAGAGATTCCAAAAGATAATGTAAGAGATTTCAAACTTTAGAAATATGATATGCATTTATAAAAAAAATTATTTAAAAGTGGATTAATGATAAAGGTCAAAGTCAATATTATTTCTAAACATTAAATGTATCCATGATACATAATCCATAATCCATAACATAACTCATATCTATTACATAATGTTCATAATAATATGGTTGTGGGTTCAAAGGAAATGTGGTTATCCACATAGGAGACATCACATGCAATTCAATGTATTTAATGGTTGTGAAATAGAACAACAAGAAGATTCTTAGTACATGATGTCTACTCCCCACTTAGTTTTATTTGCATCTTAAGTACTTTCTCCAATATCCTAAGGGAAAGGGAATTATCTCCTCGCTTCCCTTCTTCATTATTTAAAGTGGAAGGCAACATAACCTTCAATCGTTTCCACTTTTAAACTACACCCTACACTGGTATCCTTATTGTTCTATTAGAATTACAAGCCCCAAAAAAAACTCTCGTTGTCTTTACATTTCACTATGGATGTGACCTAGTTTCATTTAATATTTTGCCTCGTTTGGTCAATAATAAGGAACATAAAAGACGATGAGTGATAACGAATAATAACATGTAATTGATATCACATTCAAAGAGTCAACTCCATTATTAAAAATTAGTGCAGTTTGGGTTTTTTAAATCTGAAATTGTATATTTTTCCAAGTTCATGATTTTTCTATGAAACATACAAAATTTCTTAAGTTATGCAGTAATGATTGTTCTTAGTGGGTTCTTCAATTAAGGGTCTAAATATTTCAAGTGTATGGTAAACCGCTTAAATATTAAATTGAAAGTAACATATTGAAATCTATGTTAATCTAGGGGTTTCCCCTTGAGATTCATATAATTTTATGTTTTTTTTTTTATCATCATAGTTTCGTCTAAAATATTGTTCACATTATAATGTATATATCATATGCCGACCCAACAACTTCCTTTTATTCTCTCTATAATGAACCTAGAGGCTAGATAATGGATGTTGGTTACAACTCTCTCCCCTCGATTTTGAAAAGGTAAAATTGTCAAGGATTAATAAGTTGATGGGTTGCTCCTTCAAGCATCATATCTTCTTAGTTTCATTATTAAAAAAGAAGGTTTCCCTATTAAATAAAGCTCATCTTCGAATTTAATAGGGAGTGGTGATGAGAAAGCTCGAGAGCTTTTGAAATCCAAAAATATCGAAAGTAGGGATATTTTGATTTTAATTTCTTATAAGTTTTAAACCATTACCGTAAGAAATGCATACACAATTTTTTTATTAGTAAAAAAATAAGTCATATAAATCACACATAATACTCAAAGATTTACTCTCAAAGATTTTAATGGGAAATTAAGAAAATGTTTAGAGCCACACATTTGATACTTTTAATCAATCAACTTTATCATTTACAATACAAAGGTTTTTTCACCATCCAAAACCTTAACCCATTGACTTAAATTAGATTACAATCTTAATTAATTAACCAGAATTAGAAAACCAAGGGTTGAAAACCCATGTACCATAAAACCACCAAAAATGGATGTAAAAACTGCCCAAATATTTTTTCTAGAGGCTTTTCTCTCTCTTCAACCCCTTTGTGACCCCCTCATTGCACCCAATGCATATTATTTGTGCACAGAGCCAATCATGCAAAGAATCTAACACATACTCAACATTTTACCTCTTCTTATTTTATTTGCATATAAGCGGTCACAAGATTATATGATCAACAATCCAATATAACAATGTTGATTGTTTCTCTACACCAAGAGAACTTCTTAGTATTCTTAATGAATTTGAAACATTCTTCAAATTATTTAGCTTCACTAGAAACATCTTCTTGTCTTAAATAATATCTCTCACAAAGTTTAATGAACATTAGTATACTTTGTCTTAGAATCATAAGTTGGGTTCTTTGTTAGAAAGGTTGCACTCTGACTATCCCAATATAAAATTACAGAGTGTTGTATGAACCCAATACTTGAACATAATCTCTATAACCATATAGATTCCTTACTTGCATGATTAGCTACCATTTATTCAATTTCTAGAGTTGAGGTTGCAACTACATATTTTATCTTGCTCGTCCATCAGATTTCTCCCCCAAATAGTTTAAATTAATAACCACTTGTATATCTTCTATAATATATATCTTGAGTCTAGTTTGTGCCAATAAATCCATGTATGCCCAACACTTTGTCTACTCCAGGTCTGCCTTGATAATAAATTCCATAATTTTAGTGCCAGATAAATACCAAAAATCCCTTTTTATAGTTTCTGAATGCTCCTTCCTTGGTCTCAACATATACCTATCAAAAATATCACTAGATGTGTGATGTTCGATCAAGAACATGCCATTGTATACATCAAACTACCAACAACACTAGAATAGAAAACACAAAACAAGTCCTCTTTCTCTTTTTGTGTCATGGAAAAATGTATGTATATTTACACCTAGGGAATAGGGATCTTGATCACTTTACAATCTTAAATGTTAAACCTCTATAATATTGTTCAACATATTTTCACTAATCCACCCAAAGTTTCCTATTTTCCCAATCTCTTTGTTGACCAAAGCCTTTTATCGCCACCAAAAATTTTGAGCTTTTGGTTTCAATAACTTTTTAACATCTCTTTCGTCCTTAGTTCCCTACATCTCTTGAAAAAATGCTCTATACTTAGCCATTTTTTCGAAAGTTGGGGTGGTATAACGACCAAATCTTTGCTTGAACCTTCTTAACAAGTCCCAACTATTAGATATCATGACTTCCAACGGTCCCAATTGCTAACCATTCTAATTCACAACCATCCCAATTACTAACCATGCTAATTCCCAACCATCCCAATTGCCAACCATCTTGATTCTCAATCACCCTGGTTGGTTTGAGTCCCAACTTCCATGTACTCATCCATCCCAACTACCTTCCATCTTGATTCTCAATCACCTTGGTTGTCCTGAGTCCCGACTTCCCTATACTCATCCATCCCAATTCTATATTATCTCAACACTCTGACTCCCAAAACTCTAGTTTTCAATAAAGAATCATTTTCTATGGATAATTAAAGGCCCTATTGTCATACCTTCATTTTAGTTAATTTCATCATTTAATCTATCATGGTTCTTGATAAGGTGATCACATGTATTTTAACTTGAAGAAATCGCCATCATTAAAGCACCATTATGTAATACTACAACAAGTAATGGATGGATTTAGTAATATCCACCAAAACCTTCCTCATTCAGTAAATATTAATAATTTATTATAATAAGCACCTCATGAATATTAAAGGGAAACATGGTTGGCATGAGGAAAGAGCCTTAATGTGGAGATGCTCTTAATACACATGCAATAGTGAAATGCGACTATCACTAGTCTATTGTGTAAAAGTGATATTTCTAAATACTAGAAGATAAATGAGTCGCCAATCAATCTTGGCAACCAAAATTATGAAAGTAGGATATATGCTTGAAGTATTTGGCTTCATGGATGTTTTTTCATGGTGAAAAACGAAGTTTGATAAGCATAAAAGGGTGGTCCAACTTCAACAAATAGATGAAAATATTGTGTATGTAGCTCCAAGCCTTTCAGTAAAATACTAGCTAACTATTCCAAATACAGATTTCAATTTTTATGAGAAAAATGAATTCATAAAATCTCAAGAAGGATGTAGTGAAATTTTAAGAAGTTTTCTTAATAACCCTTCTTCTGTCTTAAATAATGTTGTTCAAATTTAGGTAAATATATTAGATAACCCCTATAAAGAGTTTGCATGGATGATGGTAAGAATTGTTGGTCAAGCCTCTAATGGACATGTACCCAAATATGCTATGTATATTCTTCATAATGCATTAGATGAAGCAAACATATTTGACTAGCCTACTATCATTTCTAATGAGACTTCCTATCAGTTAGGGAATTTTGAGAGCTAAAAATGATTATTCATGTCTTCCTATCTGATTTATACCCCAACTTATGTAAAGGTATTTAAATACCTAACTAGTGCTCCAAACATATATATAGATAAGCATCATATGAAATGTTAATATATTGTGCTATGAAAACATTATTAAGATTCCCTTTCATTTCTATCAAGTTCAAAATTATTTCATTACAAAGTTATAGAAAATGGATTTTGTTCCTAGTACAAGAACGATTTTCTATTAGGGCCATGCTTTTCTCTTAGGAAATGGAATTTTTGAATTCCAAAAAAAGTATTCTTACATATGACTCTATGGCTTTGAAAGAAGACCTATGCTCCTTCCATATTATGTTGCTAACAAGTTATTTTCTATTGAAATATGGTGACATTACAAATATTGGAAACATTTTATTAATCAAAGAAGAAAAAATAAATTCATTGCAAGTCCTTTTAACATTGTAACTTTTAGAGTGAATTCTATTGTACATTTGGACAAAATTCCTTCTCATTTTGACACTTTTAAAATGAATAAGCTCAATGCTTACAGAGCCTTCGACCCACATGGAATATTTTCTACATATATGACTTATATTGGTTGTTTTTTTAATTTTAGTAAGAAACTGGAAGAGGGATCCAAAGACAATTAGAATTAAGTAGAAGAAGAAGAACATAATAATAACCTTGTCTGTGATGATACTTTAATTAGTACAAATAAAAGAGAAAAGTAGTATGGACATCCTAAAGCTATTATTGATCATAGTTCCCCTGTTAATTCTCGAAAGAGTTCGTCAATCTATAGAAGTCAAGAGTAAGTAAATATAATTCAAGAGAAAAGTAGTAATACATAAAGTATTGTTGGTGGAGGAGGTGAAGACTTCCCAAGAAAATTTCATGTTGCTTCTATTGGTTCAAAAACGAAAGGGTAAAGAAAAAGGAAAGGTTACTAAAGAGATTCAAATGGAACCACTTAATTTTTAGAATGTTGAAATTTATGTTGTTGTTGAAGTCACTACATGTTGAGAGGTTTTTCATTAATTTCAAAGCAAGGTCCAGCCATGGTCAAAGTGAGATGATTCATATGACCACAAGAGATCCCTTTCCACACATGTTCTAAGGTTATGGAATTAAAATGGGTGAAAAATGCAAAGGGGGGAGATGGTCAATGAAGTATAATTTATATGCAGTGGAGTACTCAACACCAATAAGGAGCCTAATGGAAATGACCTAGTCCTTGGAGTAAGGTTAATAAAATAACAGTGTGTTACAAAAAAAAATGATAGTGAAAAGGTTATAAAGCACACAAACTTCTCATCATATTCTAAAGACAATATGAGCTAAGATTACATCATTTCTTGTAGAGCAACTGAAACATTGTACTTTGGACCCTGGAAAGAATAATAGCATGTTGTCCCTAATATATCATGGCGGCCTAAAATATGAAAAAGAAAGTGAAGGAAGTGCAAATATCTATTTTGTGTGTTCAATATTGATCAAGGTCATACTCATGGTGTTTGAGTACATTACTACATTGTAGCGGGGCTTTCAAGACTTCATGTTCGTTAATCTATGTACATATGGGTAGATGGGTATAATAGCAAGACTTTCATTGCTTCTATATACATACATGAAAATGAATAAATAAAGAAGCGAGAAGGTGAAGAAATTTTAGGACTTCCCAACCCATAGGTCGGCTCATTTCAAACCGCAAGTAGGCCCTCCAAGAGTCCTGACAATTTAGTAGTTGAACATGTATAAATAGAAGATCCATTCGACCTCATTTGGGATTGAAATTCTTCCAATAAAAAGTATAGATTTGAAGGTACAAAATTCAGTCAAGAAAGGTGCATATTAAAATGATTAAGGAACAAATCTATCCTTTGTGGTAGGAGTCAAGGTTTTGGTGATCATTTCCTGAGGAAAGGACCAAAATATTTTGTGGAAAATATTTGTGAAAGGGTCAGACTCCCTGTGGTAAATTCTCTATGAGAAGGGGTCAAATTCCTGTGATTTATCTTTGTGTATAGGACTATCATTCATGTCTGTGAAAAATGTTGAGTTTTCTAAGAAGATAAGTTTTTAATATAGCCCTAATTACCTATGGGGCAAACCTTGTGAAGTAGCACATCTTGGCTTTGCAGATTAACAATTTCAAGTGTAGAAATAGCTTGAAATTTGTAATTGCTAATGAAATCAGACTGTAATCAATAAACACAAATTTCTTCTACTCAATCCATGGAAAGGAAACCATACAACAGAAACACATGCAATCACTCAATCACAATTAACATGGTATTTTTATTGAGGAACCCAACTAGGAAAAACCCCTCCTCTATATTACATAAGATGAGAAAATTGATCTATTACAACACAACTCCAATCCTTGAAGCTCAACATGCAGTGAAATACCGATCACTTGCATCATTTTCTATGGCGAATTAAACACCCTATTGCAACAACTTCATTTTAGTTAATTTCATCATTTAATCTATAATGGTTCTTGATAAGTTGATAACATGTCTTTTAACTTGAGGAAATTGCCATCATTAAAGCAACATTATGTAATACTACAATAAGAAATTGATGGATTTAGTAATATCCACCAAAACCTTCCTCATTTAGTAAATATTAATAATTTATTATAATAAGTACCTCATGAATATTAAAGGGAAACATGGTTGGCATGAGGAAAGAGCCTTAATGTGGAGATGCTCTTAATACACATGCGAGAGTGAAATGCAACTATCACTAGTCTATTGTGTAAAAGTGATATTTCTAAATACTAGAAGATAAATGAGTCACCAACCAATCTTGGCAACCAAAATGATGAAAGCAGACTATGTTCTTGAAGTATTTGGCTTCACGGATGTTGTTTCATGGTGCAAAACGAAGTTTGATAAGCATAAAAGGGTGGTCCACCTTCAAAATTTAGATGAAAATACTATGCATGTAACTCCAAGCCCTTTTAGTAAAAAATTAATGCTACCTATTCCAAATATAGATTTCAATGTTTATGATAAAAATGAATTAATAAAAGCTCAAGAAGGATGTAGTGAAATTTGAAGAAGTTTTCTTAATAACCCTTCTTCTATCTTAAAGAATGTTGCTCAAATTTAGGTAAATATATCGGCTAACCCCTATAAAGAGTTTTCATGGATGTTGGTAAAACTTTTTGGTCAAGCCTCTATTGGACATGTACCCAAATATGCTATGTATATTCTTCATCATTCGTTAGATGAAGGAATCATATTTGACTAGCCTAGTGTCATTTTTGATGATATTTCCTATCAGTTAAGGAATTTTGAGACCTAAAAATGATTCTTCATGTCTTCTTATCTGATTTATACCCCAACTTATGTAAATGTATTTAAATACCTATATGGTGCTCCAAACATAAATATAGATAAGCATCATATTCAATGCTAATATATTGTACTGTGGAAACATAAGATCCCCTTTCATTTCTATCAAGCTCAAAATTATTTCATTACAAAGTTCAAGAAAATGGCTTTTGTTCCTAGCACAAGAAGGATTTTCTATTAGGGCCATTCTTTTCTCTTAGGAAAAGGATTTTCGGAATTCCAAGAAAATTATTCTTACATATGACTCTATGGCTTTCAAAGAATACCTATGCTCCTTCCATATTATGTTGCTAACAAGTTATTTGCTATTGAAATATGGTGACATTACAAATATTGGAAACATTTTATTAATCAAAGAAGAAAAAATAAATTCATCGCAAGTCCTTTTAACATTGTAGTTTTTTGAGTGAATTCTATTGTACATTTGGACAAAATTGCTTCTCATTTTAACACTCTTAAAATGAAGCAGCTCAATTCTTGCAAAGACTTCGACCCACACGGAATGTTTTCTACATATATGATTTCTATTAGGGTTTTTTTTTTTTTTTTAGTAAGCAATTCGAAGAGGGATCCAAAGGTAGTTAGAATTAAGTAGAAGAAGAATAACACAATAACAACCTTGTCCATGATGGTACTTTAATTAGTACAACTAAAAGAAAAATTTATTAGGGACATCCTAAAACTAGTATTGACCATAGTTCCCCTATTAATTCTCAAAAGAGTTATTCAATCTATAGAAGTCAAGAGTAAGTAATTATACTTCAAGAGAAAAGTAGTAATACATAAA
The DNA here is from genome assembly GCA_000404065.3 of Pinus taeda. NCBI lineage: Eukaryota > Viridiplantae > Streptophyta > Pinopsida > Pinales > Pinaceae > Pinus > Pinus taeda. The sequence goes on from APFE031265382.1 coordinate 32,596, forward strand.
GTATTGTTGGTGTAGGAGGTGAAGACTTCCCAAGAAAATTTAATGTTGCTTCTATTGGTTCAAAAAGAAAGGTTAAAGAAAAAGGAAAGGTTTCTAAATAAATTCAAGAGGAATTAGAATGTTGAAATTGATGTTGTTGTTGAAGTCACTACTTGTTCAGAGGTTTTCATTAATTTCAGAGCAAGGGCCAGCCATGGTCAAAGTGAGATTATTGATATGCCCACAAGAGAGCCCTTTCCACATATGTTCTAAGGTTATGGCATTCAAATGGGCAAAAAATGCAGAGGGGGAAGATTGTAAATGAAGTATAATTTACATGCAGTGGAGTACTAAAATTCAATAAGGAACCTAATGAAAATGACCTAATCCTTGGAGTAAGGTTGCTAAAAATAATAGCTTGTTTCAAAAAAAAAAAATGATAGTGAAAAGGTTATAAAGCACACAATTTTTTTTCATATTCTAAAGGAAATCTAAGCTAAGGTTACATCATTTATTGTAGAGCAACTGAAACATTGTACTTTGGACCCTCAAAAGAATAATAGCATGTTGTCTCTAATATCTGATGGTGGCCTCAAATATGAAAAAGAAAGTTAAGGAAGTGGAAATGTTTGTTTTGTGTGTTTAATATTGATCAAGGTCATATTCATGGTGTTTGAGTACATTATTACATGATAGCAGGGATTTCATGACTTCATGTTTGTTAATCTATGTATATATGGGTAGATGGGTATAGTAGCAAGACTTTCATTGCTTCTATATAGATACATGAAAATGAATAAATAAAGAAGAGGGAAGGTCAAGAAATTTTAGGACTTCCTAGCCCATATGTCGGCTCAATTTAAACTACAAGTCGACCCTCCAAGAGGTGCGACAATTCAGTTGTTGAACATGTATAAATAGATGATCCATTTGACCTCATTTGGGATTGAAATTTGTCCAATAAAAAGTACATATATGAAGGTACATAACTCGGTCAAGGAAGGTGCATATTGAAATCACTAAGGAACAAATTTATTCTTCGTGATAGGAGTATAGGTTTTGGTGATAATTTTCTCAGGAAAGTGCCGAAATATTATGTGGAAAATATTTGTGGAATGGTCATATTCCTTGTGTTAAATTCTCTGTGAGAAGGGGTCAAATTCCTATGATTTATCTCTATGTATAGGATTGACATGCATGTGATTCATCTCTGTGAACAGGGTTGAGTTTTCTAAGAAGAGAAGTTTTAATCTAGCCCTAATTACCTATGGAGAAAACCCTGTGAAGTAGCACATATTGGCTTTGTAGAGCAATAATTTTAAGTGTAGAAATAGCTTGAAATTTGCAGTTGCTAATGAAATCTGACTGAAATCAATAGACACTATTTTTTCTACTCAATATATGGAAAGGAAAACATACAATATAAACACATGCAATCATTTAATCACAATGAACACAATATTTTTATTGGGGAGCCCAACAAGAAATAACCCCTCCTTTGTTTGTATTACATCAGATGAGAAAATTAATCTATTACAATGACAACTTCAATGCTTGAAGTTCAACTTGCAGTGCAATACTAATCTCTTCCTCTAGAGTCTGCTTTGGAAAAATACTTAGCCAAATCTAGGCCTCTTGCTCTTTATATTTCTTTGCGCAATTCTTAAGGAAATTAGATCCTAAAGAATAGGAAAATCTCATATTTTCTTGCACAATTTCCAAGATAAAATCCTCACCTGGTACATGCAAACACTGTACACTCACTAGTATACAATAATGATAGGCAATTCAAATTGCATGCATGACTAGGGCTATTTTTAGTAAATAGATTTGTTAACTAAGAGATGAGTGAGTTAACTATAGTTACAACTACTCAATTGAACTTCTATAGACTTTATTCATGACTAAAGCCCATATCGATGAGAGCCACTAAATATAGCTCCAATAGATTGCTAGATCTTAGTAATCAACTCATGCACAACTCTACTTCTTTCCCACAAAATCAAATTGACTAACTTAACTAAGTGACTTGGCCATGTCACTCCTGCTAACTGCAACTCAAGTCATCCTATTGATGTGGAAATTTGAATTTCTCCATTTGACTAAGGAACAAGTCAAATTGAGCCTTTTCTTGCTACAATTTAACACTCCCTCTTAGCAAGAAAAGGGTTTTGAATAACCCCAATCCAAACCCTATGTAGGAATGTACTGTAATACAATTAAAACTCCCTCTCATTTTTTTTCTTGCTACTGCAACTAAAAAGCATCCAAAATATTGAAGCAATTGTGTCTCTGAGATGGAACTATCTCTTGAGTCTCTGTCTGTTACTAGCCTCTACATTGTTGCTCAATATTTTACTACATCCACTGAAACTTATCCGTCTGCTACTAAATATTATGGGCCCTTGTAGCAAGGGTGATGATCCATGAGAAGAGTATGTTGCAACTGCTACTACTCTCCTATGGATCCTGCCCAAATATATGCAACTCTGGGACTAAGGCTCTACATTGCCCCACCTCACTCCTAGAGGTATAACTGCATGCATGGTGAAATCTACCTCTAACTTGTAGATATTTTTAACTTGAACATCAATTTTTTTTACTTATCCAGTAGAAACATGATTCAGATAAGCTTTCCCCTTACTAAACACAACATCATATCCACAGTCTTCAAGTACAACTACAGAAACTAAATTTTTGTTCATACCAGGTACATACATTACATTCTTTAGGTGAAGATAAGAGCTTGACTTCCTCTTAAGGTGACAGTTCCAATCCCTTTGGAAATATATCTCCCATCATCTCCAAGCTCTATGGGTAATTGTAGGTCCTTCTCCTCTAGGCTATTGAAGAACTCCTCATTTCCTATCATATGATATGAAGCACCAGAGTCTAGGTATCACTCAATTCCTCTTACTTTGCCTACCATGCAAGCAATGAGGGTGAAATCCAATTTAATTTTGATGTGAGAGCATCTCCTCCTATTTTTGCTAATGCAGGCTCCTTATTGGATTTCTTATGTGGACACTTGGTTGCATAGTGTCCATACTCATGGAAATGAAAGCATTTAATTTTATTGAGGTTTTTCTTCTTTCCATGATTCTATTTGGATTCTAACTCACCTCGGGCCTTCTTTCCTTTGGAATTCTTTCCTTTTCCAACTAGAGAACAATTTTCTTCCTCATCAAATTTAGATGAGACTCCATCTCTAGTTTTTCTTCTAATATCCTCCTATACCAAGTCAGACCAAAGTCTCTCCAAATTTAGGATCTTGTCTCTTCCATTAACTGAATCCTAATAACTATGTAAGGACTTCAAAAGACCAAGGAGTGATAAACCCACAAGTTCATATGGTGGCACAATCCTTCCTACTCCTCCAAGTTCATCTCTAGACTGAGTGACTCTGGATAGGTACTAAATAATGGTTTCATTTTTATGCATTTGAATGTTCATGAGCTTATCTATCAATGCCAATTTTCTAGCACCATTTCTAAATTTGAATATATTTGTGATGATTTTCCATGTTACACAAGCATTTTTCTTCCCATGCAAACTCAAAACCACATAATCTTTGACTCCCTCTGGGATAATCCTCCTAGATTTTGTAGTATCTCTCTTCCACTAAGCCAAATGTTGTTCATTTGATGTTGTTGGTTTTGGAATATCAGTTTGTGTGTACTACAATACTCCATTTTCATCCAGCACAACTTCCATTCTGTTTTTCCAAGCTATGAAATTCGAAGTTCCCTCCAATTCATACTTAAGCCTCAATCCATAGAAAGACCTTGTTGCTGCACATAAGAAAATAACTGCACCACAAATTTGTTATTTGAAATTTATTTAAGAGAAGATATGGAACTTGCTTTCTATATAATTTTCACTAGCCCTAAAACCATGTAGAAATAGCTCGAAATTTGTAGCTGCTAATGAAATCATATCGAAATCAATAGACACAAATTTCTTCTACTCAATCTGCAGAAAGGAAAACATACCATAAAAGCACATGAAATCATTCAATCACAATGAACACGATATTTTTACTAGGGAACCCAACTAGAAAAAATCCCTCCTCTGTTTGTATTATATCAAATGAGAAAATTGATCTATTACAATGACACCTTCAATCCTTGAAGCTCAACCTGCATTGCAATATTGATCTCTTCCTCCATAGTTTGTTGTGGCAAAATACTTAGCCAAAGCTAGGCCTCCTGGTCCTCCTATTTCCTTGCGCAATTCTTGAGGAGATTAACTCCTAAAGAAAATAAAAATCTCTTATTTTCTTGTGCAATTCTGTAGAGAAAAGCCTCTCGTGCTACATGCAAACATTGTACAATCACTAGTATACAATAATGATTACATTGATGCCTTTTTCCTCCTCTCAAGTAGACAATTCGAATTTCATGCATGACTAGGGATATTTTTAGTAAATTGAATAGTAAACTGAGAGATCTATGAGTTAACAATAGTTACAACTACTCAACTAAACTCTTATTGAATATATTCTTGGCTAGAGCTTAGATAACTGAGTTTCACTAACTATAACTCCACTAGATTGTTAGATCTTAGCAATCAACTCATGCACAACTCTACTTATTTCCCACAAACTCGAATTAGTTTACTTAACTAAGTGACTTGGCCATGTCACTCCTACTAACTGCAACTCAAGTCATCCTGCTAATGTGGAAATTCAAATTTCTCCATTTGACTAAGGCACAAGTCAAATGAAGCATTTTCTTGCTACAATTTAACATTAAGGACATAATTTCTCCCTTGTACCTTAGATTTGTGGGGAGACTAATTTCGAACTATGGGAGACATACACCAGCACTATAAAATTGAAAAATTCAGTCCTATATAGACTCAATCCTATGGCACTAATTTGACCTTCCTAGACCCAAGGTTTTTGGCATTGTATAATAGACTTGAACTTAATATTGTTGAGTGCAGACATATCCACAATTTTGGAGAAGCACCTTTTGGATATTTTGAAGTAGATTTGAAGAAGCCATTCCTATGCATATCTATGAGTGTTGGTTCAGTCTTGATGAGCCCTTAATAAAATTTTGTTTTGACTTGAAGAAGCCTTAGAACAGGCTTGTTGAAGATGATCTTAGATACCCCTTGAAGACATTTTTTGAGAAGATTTTGGAGACCCCTTAAAGACAGTTTTTTAAACAACTTTTGTAGACCCCTTGTTGTAGAAATGAAGTTGGTTGGAGAACTTGTTGAAGTTGTTCTTGAAGAGCCCTGAAACAGACTTGAAGATACCTATTGTAATGTTTTGAAAGTTTGGACCTGGAATTAGATTGAGAGGATTGAAGTCCTCATACAAGGTTGGAGCCTTGTATGAGACCAGGTTGGAGCCTAGACTGATTTTTGAATATTGGAGTTGTCAAAAAGGGTTGGAGCCTCGTTTAGACCGAGTTAGAGCATAGATTGATATTTGAGGATGAGAGTCCTCATTCAAGGTTAGTTGCTTGTAGAAGTTAGAATCTTATTGTACTGGTTGGAGCCTAGATTTTTGTAGACGATTAGAGTCTTCACTATTTTTATTAATAAAATTATTTTTTCTTATTGTACATCTTGTGTTCTAGTAAAAATTAATTGGCGCAAGGGTCAAAGTATGGAGCTAGGTTACACCTTTTGGAGAAATGCGGGCATGTTTTGCTGAAAAACGAATGCTCGATTGAGCAATTTTAAGCACTCAATCAAGCAATTTTTAAGTGCTCAATCAAGTTGTCGAGGCACTTAAAAATAGCTAGTCGTTTTCTAACCCAAGTTAACAGCTCGATCGAGATTTATGGCTTGATCGATCTATATTTTTCGATCGAGCTTGTGGCTTAATCGAAAGATCCAGCTCAATCGAGCGTTATTTCTAATTCAATACCCTAGCTGCAATTTGCGCAAGTCATTTTGCTCGGACTATGAGAGGAAAACGAATTTGACGAAATATTTCTAAGCTTGACTGAGAGGGAAGAACTCAATCTAGCTACCCATCAACCCCACCAACAACCTAGAGGCTTAATTCGAGGTAGATTTCCCATCATTTTTGTCTCTTTTATTTAATTGTTTCTACAAAATAAAATAAATTAATTTGAAAAAAACCTAGCATACAAAAAATATAAAAAACAATCATGAAACTCACCATGAAAACCACAAAAAACCACCAAGAAAACCCTTGAAGATAAAAAACAACTTAGTAAACCACCAAGACAAAACTTGAAAAGCACAAACAAAAACTATAATTTAGGTTTTAATTATTTTGTTTTTAAATTTCATTGTATGTGTTATTTGCGATATTAACATGTTTATTATAGATATTTTCTATGGTAAATTTTATTTTTAATTATTTTACGTTTTAAAGTTTTTATTAGGATTTTAGTGAAATAAATTTAAAAAAAAATGAATTTTTGTTATTGCATTTTAAATTTCAAACAAATTTGATCAGAAATAGGCCTAAAAGAATTTCAAAACAGAAAACAATTAAACTATAGAACACTATTAAATAAATAAATTAGGAACTTTAAATTGACGTCATAAATATGGTTTCTTATGGTGAACCTCTATTAAATCAAATAAGAGTTTTTATTTCATTTTTTATTTTAAATTTAAATAAATATATATATAAATATTTTTCATAATAAATATGGTATTTTTTTTAAAAATAATTGTACTTAAATAAAAATAATATAAATTAAAAAGTCCAAACAAGTATATATATAACAATATATATTATATATATATTATATAAATATATACTATATAATAACTAAACATAAAATTACATATAAAATAACTAACATATATAACTATAACATTTAACATACATATATATAATATAGAACATGTTATATGGGATTTATGATTGCGGACAAAAGTATTTCCCCTAGGTTTTGTGGCTAACCTGGAACAAAAGAGAGAAAAGGAATACATTTCTTTCCTTAAATTAAATAGATGATGGTGTGAAGGTTACCTGGAATCCATCGTGGGCTTCGCTCCTTCTTTAGCTCGAATTCTCTAATTCCAACTCCGATTGCCAAAATTAGAACCTATGTAGTCAAATAACACATGCCAAGAAACTACGAGATCTATGTAGTATCATCTATATACTTTATTCAATAGATCAACATGGTATTGAAATATATTAAATAGCAACATCACATATAGGAAAACAGAGAATTATTTGCATTAATATAAATGGAAGGAGTTTACAACCATAAATAGGTGTTGATCTTGTAGAAGAGCTCCTCCAAGACTGACTTGTCCTTTCCTTGTCACAATATGCATCTCCAATCACCCTAAATGCATGAAATGAAACCTCTTACCACAACAACATAAGGGTAATATCACTCTCCAAAATCAAACGCCTTGCGTATGGAAGGTTATAAATATATAGAGGAGTGGGGTAAGTTGGGAGTTCTTATCCAATTACCAATCTAAGGTTTTAGATCCACCCTTGATGGGAAGATGAGATCAAAGGATAGGGGATGGAAACTCAAAAGTAGGGTAGGATAGGATCTGAATGAATTATCTGAGCTAAATGGTTGTAACAAATTTTGGAAGCTTCTAGAATAAGAGGCTTCCAGAATTTCTCTCCTTTTCCCGAATTTCTAGAACCAATGCAGATGTAAAGTGGAGAAACCTGTAGGTGATAAACGAAAGACACATTGGAGCAACCTGGTTGTCAATGTTATCCAGTAGAGGCCAGGGAGTGTTGGTCCTAAAACTGGCTCAGACGATGTAGTTTGGGGTAGAAACTATGGGAAATGAAAGGCAGGTGCTTAGGGCTTTGTGCAATGATGATGACAAGGGGGAATAAGATGTTGATTGATCCCATTAGGAGGCCTATTGGTCAGATGTGACAAAATGGCCTATAACAGAGTGCCCCCTAAAGCACAAAGTCAAAAATGATGACTGATGACTGAAGTGATTTATCTTGTGACAAGTCGAGATCAAGAACACCCAACTAGCTTCATTTGTTACAATACATTGACATCATGACATCTTTGTTGTTGAGGGAGGCATACCCATATTCAACACATAAGTTAGTATAACATGTAAAATGATCAAAATACATGTCCATGAATGACATGTGGTGGACCCATGATTGGATGACTGTCTGCATGATCATGGCCATCATACATTGTGATTTTTGTATAATCCTGAAATCGCAGCATAGATGGATGAAACTAGATCTAGATTCTTTTATCTCCTTCACACGACCAACCAATGTATGAGTCTAACCATGTGAATCAATGAGTTGAGGTCGAACATGGTAGACACCATCTGATTACCGGTCGATGATGTAAATTGTTAACAAACACGGGAGAAACCAATAATGATGTTAATGGCTCTCAAGGTACTACAATACAATCCACATGGTGTGAATGAATGAGTTGATGTCGAACACCACATAGAGTCTTTCAGTCGAAGGACATTAATGTAAACCTGTCACTGAGAGCAAGGAAACTTTCCATTAATGTATGCAAGCACCAAGGTACAAAAGGATGTTTCTAACTCAACCTCTTGGATAATGTGTTGATGTCGACAGGAAGCGACCCATCGTAGGAGGGCCTTGATGTATCCCCCATCAACGACATGAAATAGGTATCATGATTGAGACAAAATGATGCTAATACAGAACTAGATTGGGAAAGGAAAACATGGAATGAAGGCCTAAGAGTATTGTAACAGATATCAAATTAATGATATCCCTTTTTTGACATTGGCAACATTGAATGGATTTGGCAACATTGACCCAAAACCAAAATGGAGACTCTGAAAACGCTATGATAACCAAAATACAAGAAGATTTCCCAACCCAACAACCATAGAGATGAAGTGGAAGAGTGTCATGTTCAAGAGCAACTCGTTGTACCATTAGAAAAATGGAATCAGTACCTCCCCAACCATAATGGTCATTACCTCTTTATTTTTTAATGAGCTTGGGGAGGATAACATATGCTTGATCTGTAAGTTCACCCTTCGAATGAATCCCTCCAAGTATATTTAATGAACCTAGAGAAGGAGTGGTTTAGCCTTGTCATGTTCAAAAAGTCCATTGTTGTTTGACATTTTAATGAGTCTAGTTAATTTAAAAATCAACATATTTTTCATGTTTACATAGTTTGAAAAAGAGGCGGTAAAGAAAACTCTAGATGTCGCTTTTCATAAATAGTTTCTCAAGTATGAAAAGGTATAAAACAATACTCAAGAGAACCTCTTAGCCATGTTTAACTAAAGTATTCCTTTTTCCTAAATAGCCTATCTCAATCCAAAAAATGGTTAAACTTATACTGAGTAGACATATTTTCATTTACTTTTACGAGTTTGAAAAGACGAGTGCTCAACAATCTTTTCATATTTTGGGAGTCTGAAAAGAGCTAAAAGAGGACTCCAAGGGGTTCCTTTTATGTAGGTTTACAGAGCCCGCAAAAGAGATAAAAATATACTCTTTAGTCAAAATAACTTTTTTAAAGCATGATAAAAACCTATTAAAAGTTGTCGACCTACTCAAAACATCACAGAAGGGTTAAACATACCTGTTTCATAGTAAAATGAAGCATATTTAGGTCAAAATATTAATTATGAATAAAATAATGTGAAAAATGACCATAAACACTCAAAATGACTTCATTTTCAACATTTCACATTTACCTCTATCAGTGAGAGTTATGAGCCCTTTTTTCCCTCGATATTCTACAGCTAATTGCAGCCAATCTAGTGGATAGCTTCTAGGTAGGAGCTAAAACCCTTCTCTTTCTTTTCATGGTCCAATTTTGTGATTTTGTGTAATTATTTTTTTTTAGGGCCCTGGGGTTCAAATAATATGCCCTAGGACCAACGCACCCCCCAATATCGAAATATGCATTGCATCTAGGCAGACTAACACTGCAGGGAGAGGTTTAATGCTCTATCTTGCACTACTGTGCGTTGGGCGTAAAATGCCAACTTGTTTATCATTTTTTCCCTCAAATTTTGTCAAGTTTTTTGCATGGAAAGGATCCTAATGAATCTCTTATTGATGTTTCAGGTGTTCAGTAGCACAAAATGGCATTCATTTGGAGAGAAAGAGAATATGAGGAACATGATTTAAATGCAGTAAATGATCCTGCTACCATCCAGGCACTAAAAAACTATGGATTTCTAAAAAAAATCTGGCTTCCTAGAATGAGGCAATAGATGGAGTTGTTGAAATACCTTTTTATTCATGGTATGTATAGGCACAAGCATTCAGGTTTGGGGAACATCTACTCAAGATAAAGGTAGAAGATATCTATTTTCTAACTAGTTTATCTAAAAGAGGGGCCCCCATCTCTCGTCTAGCCTAGAGAAGTGGTCGGGAGACAATGAAAAATTAAAATTATATCACTACCTATAGTAGACCTTGATCCCATCCAACCAAGAATGGAAAGATAAGAATAAAAGATGTGACCTAGTTACCTTTGAGAATTATCATGTTCATTATCACAAGATTGGCAGGTAGCCCAACACTACACGTGGCAAGTAAAGTGTACATGTAGTATGGCATAGAGTGTCTAGAGCCAACAATCTTCAACTGGAGTGAGGGAGTTCTGGTCAATATGAAAGAACAACTCACTAAAGCAAGAGAGGGGAAATTAAAGAATTTCAGCTATGGTTTGATCTTAGTCTCATTTTTTTTAGAATGGGTTCCATTACTTCAGCCTCAGCAGAGCATGCTTGAGCCTATCGATCTAAGGGCACCACAGATGAAGAGGTGGATAGATCATAACATGCAGGTTCATCGACGATCAAATTCTCACCGGCCTTCTTTAGGTGGATGTGTAGACATTTCAAGATGATTAATGATTACCCTTACGTAGGGATGGGTTTTCATGATCATGAACTCATGCTGTGAGAGGGTGAGAAATGGGATGCTACAGGTAGAATTAAACCATTTAAATTTTTTTGGAAGTTTTACAATTTGTTTGTGTTTTTTTATGTTTCCCGAGACTAAACTATTGATGTTTCATGTAGATTTGGGATTAGTTTGACCAACGGGTGCTTCATATCTCCGTCGTGTAGAGAGACAACCATATGAGGAGGCAGTGGAACCAGTATATGTCACTACAGTAGGACGGTATGCACTACAAGATCTTGAAGTAGCGGAGATCCTATCAGAGGTGAAGCGCCACGTGGAGGGGTTGACACACGGGATTGATGAGACCGATGTGGACAATATTCCGATGTGACTTCAACGGCACACTATCGGAGTGCCTAACCGTATTGCTCGATTACTGCGCAAGATAGCTCGTGCATTGCTATTTAATCATGAGCACCATTGATTGATCTACTAGATCTTTGCATGTAGTTTTTTAATGGCGATGTAGCCATTGTGTCTCGGGCATAAATTTTGTAAACCAAACTTAATATATATTATATATATAATAATTATATATTAATAATTATATATTAATAAAAATTTATATATATTATAATATGAAGGATGGCAGACTTTCTCACCAATAAACATTAGCAAGTTGTAGTACTACGAGCTGTGAGTCAATCCTGATGACTATAAAATGAATGCCATGTAAAATAGCATCAGATAGTAGCTTAACCACTACGCTATATTCAATGATGTTGTTAGTAAAGAGACCAATGCAAATTCCTTTCATACTCGCTAGCTTTCCATTTGGAGCAAATATAGCCCATGCTACGGAGGATAGGTTTCGAGTACTACAACTGGCACCGTCGGCATAACCAATATACGGTTCGAGAGAAGTTGACATCTACAATCCAAACATAAAATGGATCAACATAAAATTAAGGAAACTCTGAAAAGACACACTACAAACACACTCAACGCACCTATAGACAGTATGTACACATTGTACTATGTATGGGATTAGGTATAGTGTTTTTTGAGGTACAACCCATTCTGAGGTTGCGTCAATAGAACTCCGTCAAAATCTACTAACTCATAGGCCCATTTTGCAAGGACTCACTTGAAAATGTATGGACCCATCCACATGGGTTGGAACCTCCCTAGACCTAACTCATCAACCTCGTAGTCATATAAAAGAATCAACTCTCCTTCGAAGAAAACACAAAGCTTGATATTTTTATCATATTTCACCTTGACGCATCTTTTATGAGATTTGTTGTCTAAACCAGCATCACGCTAAGTCTCATCCAAATGAGTCAAATGTAAAAGACTCTCCTCCTCTACAAAAGTGGCAGGAAGAAGTTAGACAACTAGTTCTGACAATGGAATTTCACATTCGATGGGGAGGATAGCTTCCAAACCATAGACCAACTGAAAGGGAGTGACTCTGGTAGTAGTCCTAACTGAGGTTTGGCATGCCCACAAGGCAGCGTAAAGAAGCAAGTTCCAATCTGATTTGTGGACCCCTACTATACGTTGAAGAATAGTCTTAAGAACTTTGTTAATAGCGTCAACCTGCTTGTTAGCCCGAGGATAGTAGGGAGTGGAACTTTCATGTGAAAGTCTCAACTTAGTAGCTAGTTCGATCATCATATGATTCCATAAATGTTTCCCGTGGTCCGTAACTATTTCTTGCAGAACACCAAACTTAGCAATAACGTTATTAAAGAAAAAGTATGTAGTCTTTCGCTCATATTTTTAAATATAAGCATCGCCTCGACCAACTTAGTAAAGTAGTCAACAACAAAAATGATATATGAAGGATGGCAGAATTTCTCACCGAATAAACATTAGCAAGTTGTAGTACTACGAGCTGTGAGTCAATCCCGATGACTATAAAATGAATGCCATGTAAAATAGCATCAGATAGTAGCTTAACCACTGTGTTATATTCAACGATGTTTTTAGTAAAGAGACCAATGCAAATTCCTTTCATACTCGCTAGCTTTCCATTTGGAGCAAATATAGCCCATGCTGTGGAGGATAGGTTTCGAGTACTACAACTAGCACCGTTGGCATAACCAATATACGGTTCGAGAGAAGTTGACATCTACAAACCAAACATAAAATGGATCAACATAAAATTAAGGAAACTCTGAAAAGACACGCCACAAACACACTCAACGCACCTATAGACAGTATGTACACATTGTACTATGTATGGGATTAGGTATAGTATTTTTTGAGGTACAACCCATTCTGAGGTTGCGTCAATAGAACTCCATCAAAATCTACTAACTCATAGGCTCATTTTGCAAGGACTCACTTGAAAATGTATGGACCCATCCACATGGGTTGGAACCTCCCTAGACCTAACTCATCAACCTCGTAGTCATATAAAAGAATCAACTCTCCTTCGAAGAAAACACAAAGCTTGATATTTTTATCATATTTCACCTTGACGCATCTTTTATGAGATTTGTTGTCTAAACCAGCATCACGCTAAGTCTCATCCAAATGAGTCAAATGTAAAAGACTCTCCTCCTCTACAGAAGTGGCAGGAAGAAGTTCAACAACTAGTTCTGACAATGGAATTTCACATTCGATGGGGAGGATAGCTTCCAAACCATAGACCAACTGAAAGGGAGTGACTCTAGTAGTAGTCCTAACTGAGGTTTGGCATGCCCACAAGGCAGCGTAAAGAATCAAGTTCCAATCCGACTTGTGGACCCCTACTATATGTTGAAGAATAGTCTTAAGAACTTTGTTAATAGCCTCAACCTACTTGTTAGCCCGAGGATAGTAGGGAGTGGAACTTTCATGTGAAAGTCTCAACTTAGTAGCTAGTTCGATCATCATATGATTCCATAAATGTTTCCTGTGGTCCGTAACTATTTCTTGCAAAGCACCAAACCTAGCAATAACGTTATTAAAGAAAAAGTATGTAGTCTTTCGCTCATGTTTTTAAATATAAGCATCGCCTCGACCAACTTAGTAAAGTAGTCAACAACGAAAATGATATATGAAGGATGGTAGAATTTCTCACCGAATAAACATTAGCAAGTTGTAGTACTACGAGCTGTGAGTCAATCCTGATGACTATAAAATGAATGCCATGTAAAATAGCATCAGATAGTAGCTTAACCACTGCGCTATATTCAATGATGTTGTTAGTAAAGAGACCAATGCAAATTCCTTTCATACTCGCTAGCTTTCCATTTGGAGCAAATATAGCCCATGCTGCGGAGGATAGGTTTCGAGTACTACAACTAGCACCGTCGGCATAACCAATATATGGTTCGAGAGAAGTTGACATCTACAAACCAAACATAAAATGGATCAACATAAAATTAAAGAAACTCTGAAAAGACACACTACAAACACACTCAACGCACCTATAGACAGTATGTACACATTGTACTATGTATGGGATTAGGTATAGTATTTTTTGAGGTACAACCCATTCTGAGGTTGTGTCAATAGAACTCCGTCAAAATCTACTAACTCATAGGCCCATTTTGCAAGGACTCACTTGAAAATGTATGGACCCATCCACATGGGTTGGAACCTCTCTAGACCTAACTCATCAACCTCGTAGTCATATAAAAGAATCAACTCTCCTTCGAAGAAAACACAAAGCTTGATGTTTTTATCATATTGCACCTTTACGCATCTTTTATGAGATTTGTTGTCTAAACCAGCATCACGCTAAGTCTCATCCAAATGAGTCAAATGTAAAAGACTCTCCTCCTCTACAGAAGTGGCAGGAAGAAGTTCGACAACTAGTTCTGACAATGGAATTTCACATTCGATGGGGAGGATAGATTCCAAACCATAGACCAACTAAAAGGGAGTGACTCTGGTAGTAGTCCTAACTGAGGTTTGGCATGCCCACAAGGCAGCATAAAGAAGCAAGTTCCAATCCGATTTGTGGACCCCTACTATACGTTGAAGAATAGTCTTAAGAACTTTGTTAATAGCCTCAACCTGCTTGTTAGCCCGAGGATAGTAGGGAGTGGAACTTTCATGTGAAAGTCTCAACTTAGTAGCTAGTTCGATCATCATATGATTCCATAAATGTTTCCCGTGGTCCGTAACTATTTCTTGCAGAACACCAAACCTAGCAATAACGTTATTAAAGAAAAAGTATGTAGTCTTTCGCTCATGTTTTTAAATATAAGCATCACCTCGACCAACTTAGTAAAGTAGTCAACAACGAAAATGATATAACCATGCCCCCAGTCGAGTGAGGGTTACATGTCACAAAGTCGATAGGCTATTCTACAAAGGGACCAACAGATACAACAGGATGTAACGGAGAAGGTGCCGCAAATACCTTACGATCGTAGATTTGGCATGCATGACACCTTTGGACGGCAAGGATGTAGTCGTGAAAGATAGTAGGCCAAAAGTAACTAGCGCGTAAGATCTTCTACACAGTAGTGTAACCAGATAGATGTATGCCACATGCCTCCTAGTGACATTAATTGAGGATTTTCTTGGCCTCCTCAAGGGTGAGGAACCTTTGTAAGATCGTATCATTACCACAACAGTAAAGGGTGTCACTGATAATAACATAATTTTGGGACTGATATCGAATATGTCACTGCTAAGAGCGAGAGGTATTAGGTCAGAAAGTATGGGTCTAGAGATAGATTAGGAAATATTCATATTATGGGTCAGATAATGATATCAGGAATAATGACTCGTTAAGGAAAAAATCTTCAGATGTATATTCAAAAACAGTGGAAGGAAGATCGAACATTAGCTTGGCGAAAAATAAGGATTTCTTCAACTTGGATTTGATGAATTCTAGGTTGAACTCTTGAAGAAAAATAATACACTTAGAGTACTTCCCCCCAACAATTGATGTGAAAATATATATGTCATATAATTGCAATCTAAAATGACCATAGTTCTCCTAAGCAAGATGAAATGACGAAACCTTTGGACGCTTGAACGGCCACGAAAGCCAACTTCTCTATGTGAGTACATCTAATTTCAATATCATTAATATTCTGACTCAGATAATAAATAGGATGTTTAGTCCCTATGTCATGTTCTTGTTCCAATACCATTTCTATAATAGAAATGGCAGCAGCGGGATACAGGAAATAGTTGCACTAATAATCAAGGGGGTATAGAAGAGATGCTCGAACCAGTGCATCTTTCAAGGAATCAAACACTTTTCGAGCATCATCATCCCAATGGAAGGGAACCCCTTTTTCAGTAAGCAAGTGAATCCTTTTGTCAAGTCAGCGTAATTAGGAATGAACCTCTATAGGAAGTTAAAATTCCCTTGGAGTCTCTGTAATTGAAAAAGAGAAGAAGGTGCGAGCAAGTCAACAATTGCTTTTACTTTTAGGGGATCAATATGAATTCCTTGTTTTGAAATAACAAAACAGAGTATTCGACCAGAAACGACAAAGAAAACACAATTGTGTGGGTTAATTCAAATGTTATAATGTCTACATTAGAGGAAGATATCCCTTAAATGTATCGGGTGATTAGCCCAATGTTTGGAATGAGTAGGGGGATCATCTAAATGGGGTTGCACGGTATGTTTAATATCATGAAAAGTGTATTCCATAGCACATTGAAACATGGCCCCAGCATTCTTCAAGCCAAATGGGAGCTTTCAATAAGCAAAAGTGTCCTAGGGAAAATAGATTTAGTCTTAGGTTGGTCTGCCATGAGATTGTTGATTTTATTATAGCCCGAGAAGCCATCCATGAACGAATAATTCTCACAGCCAGTGCAGTCATCAACAACCTGGTCAATAAACAAGGTCGAATAGTTTTCCTTAGGACAAGTGTGATTCATGTCCAAGTAATCGACTCATACTCGGATTGTGCCTTGTTTCTTTATGACAGGGACAATGTTTGATACCCAATCAGTTAAGGGAATGGAGTATATGAAACCCACCCGTAAAAGCTTTTTAACTTCAACCTGAATCCTAAAATCCTCCTTGGGATGGACTAGACGAAGGCATTGCAAGAAAGGTTTGGCATCAAGATATGTTTTAATCTCGTGCACTACTATGTTTGGGTCAATACATGGCATCTCTTCATAAGACCAGGAAAAGGCATCTCGAAACTCACGGAAAAGCACTCTATAAATCTCGATCTCTGATGGAGAACAAGATGCTCCAATGTATATATTTTCAACAATTCTTGGTTTAATCGAGATATCGATAGGTATGGTCTCTTCGATATTCAAAAGGTTATTTTCGAATTCGATCTTATGAATAGAGACAAAATTCATAAGAGGCTCGACAAAATTAGGTAAATATACATCACTGAGATTATCCTCAATATGGTCTGGTAAGGAGGAATAGTGATGATGTTCATCCCATGACCCATGATCTATCATCATGATCTCCATGATGCTCTCGTTGTTAGGGAATACTCAAGAAAAAGGATCAAAAGATGTGCCATAATCAAGTGATCGATCTACCCAATTAATCAAAGAGAAGGTATAAGTCTCACAAGCTGAATAGATGCCTTCGTAATCTAGCTCAACGGGGCTAAGTGACATTCTATCGCCAAAAATTTGGATGTTAGTTTCATCTAGAAAAATCCAAGGATCGACCAGGATAGTAAAGGATGATATCATGTTGATATAAGCAACCGAAGCTGAGTTGTCAGGAAGGATAGGAGGAGGGAGTGAAAAGGTTCCCATAAGTGATGAATCCTTCAACAATCCAACTTCGCCATGCTGGTAGGAGTGTAGAGTTTCCCATACAAGAGGCACACTTCCAATAACATGAGAATCAAAGTAGAAAAAGGTGAGTTGATCTATGGCTACAATCCTGCCTTTATGAGGAAAGATGATCATAAAGGAGTAAATCAAAATGACTGCAGCCATGGCATAAACCCACGTACGCCCCAATAGAATATTATAATCGAGAGGTCCATGTATAATTTTGACTTCTATGGAAACAATTTCCCCCCCGAGTTCTACTTAAATGGAATTTAAAATCCCATAAGGTTTATGGGTTCTTCCATCGAAGGCTTTCAATGTGGTGATCGATTGACTCAGTTGAGGCGAACCAATCACCTTCTAGAAAGACATGGACATAATGTAGTTCGAGGATCCCTCATCCACAATAAAAAAATAAATGTTCTTACCATGAACAATGACCTGGATTATAAAATGTAACTGGGCTAGAAGCCGAGGGGTATATTTTTCATGAGAGAAAACTACTAGGTTAGAATTCGATGGATCCACACATCTAATAACTGATAGCAAGGCCTTCTTTTGGGTAGGTAAGTTTTTCAATACTTCAAGGGTTGACATAGCTGATGGAGACTGAGCCAAGTCTTCAACTACGTTATAATTTTTGGAAACTCTTGAACGATGGTTGAAAGAAGACTTATGAATAAAGCCCTTCGGAGGCTTGATAGTCAATTCCACAAGAATCAAAGGTGGAGTAGGATTAGATGAAGGTGATGTTGAACTGTTAGGTTGATCAATAGCTTGATCATTTGGTGGATTCACATTACCATATTCTTGTTCTGAGTGGCCACCATAACATTGGATTTCTACTTCGAGGAGGAAAGCATCAAAACTATGTTAGAGTACGAAGGGTCCCGGAAAACCATATGTGCCTCCTGATTGGGAAACGGGTCAGTCAACACAGCAAGAGAAGTGGAATATTTAAGAAATTGATTCACTTTAGTGCAGTGTGGACAATCACATGTAAAGTAATCCTTGTTACAAATCAAGCATGGGTATCGAGGCTTTTTTTTCTCATCAAAGGGTTGATTTATTTGTTTATCCGACGGGGAGGGATATTTATTTCTTTTACCTTTTCCTTTCTTCTTACTTCCAGGTTGTTGTTGAGACTTTCCTTTATCAGATGAGGTTAAATTTTTCTCAGAACTAGAAGCCACAGGAAGATGGGATTGAGGGTTTTGAGCAAGTGTGATAAGAGAAATACCAGATGGTTTACTCGCCAAATGCAAACTCGTAGAACTAATCATTCCATCAGTGGCATGAGATTCTTTACGAGGTGGAAGAAGAATAATATTCAAAGGTCTCAAAGCATTTGGTATCTTATCGTAGAGTGTGCCTGATTGGGTATACACAAGGTCCAAATATTGTGCACGAGCAATAACTTTCTCTTCGATCACGACTCCACCTTTAGCCACATCTTCTATTATAGGGGCTAACAGAGATTTGACAAATAATTCCTCTAAAAATTGATCAGGAACACAAGTCTTGACCAACCGACGATGGTGTCTCCACTAATGAATGTGATGTGAGATGTGATTGGAATCTGATTGTTTGAACTTGGTCAAGATTTCCGTTCCAGATTCGTATTTAATGGGAAACTGGAAATGTGTGAGGAAGTTGGTGGCTAAAGTACTGAAATCGTGAAATGAAGCTCTAGGAAATTCAATATACCATTTAGTTGTGGTACCTATAAGCATTCATTAGAAAAGATGAAGCTGAATAGAATCATCATTAAGGGAGTTTAGAGAACACCATAGATGGTACGTCATAACGTGTGTTTATGGGTCTTCTCCTAGATTCCCATTGAATTTTTGGATATCAGAAGGCAACTTAGTGGGAATAATCGACCACCATGGCGAATGAGAAATGGGGTAATTAGTGAACCAAGTTAATTCTGGAAATTCAAGAGAAACCACAAAAGGAAACTATCGATTAAAGTCTGGAGGAGGATAACCCGAATACGATGGAATAGCTTGAGAAATAGGTAATTTCATCCCTAGATACGGAGGGTTCTAATAATAAGAAACTTGGGTACTAGAATAGGGAGGATTCCAATAACTAGTGTATAAGTGACCTTATTGTCCAACCCAATATGATGATAAAGTTGTTGGAATGGTTGGGTTTGGGTTTGTTGGCCTTAAAAAGTCACTTGAGGAATACCTTAATACGGTACATATTGTTGCCCAATGGGGGTTTGCATTACCGCATGATAAGGTTGGTTTGATTGGGATTGTGCCATACTATGAATAATTCGACCTATCGAAACTTGAGGAGTACCCTGTCCAAGAATTTGAGAATATAAGGTACCTTTTATAGGCTGGGTAAGGAGAACCTAGGAAATACCAGATATTGATGGAAAAGGTCATGAAGGAACAAGAGCCTGTAAAGGTTGGATCACATGTATTTGAGCTTGTTTGGGTGTTAATGGATGGATAGGAATTTGAGACAAAGATGGTGCAGGTTGAGGATTCAATAATTGGTCCCAAATGAACCAGGTTGAAGGGGAAAAGTAGGTTTCCAAACACTGGTAGCCATTCTAGGATAAGGAGAACTATAATAATGTTGATTATCAATTTGAGGTATACCAACAACAAGTGTTACACAGTAATTTGTCACTGTCCTCATTTCAGTCCTTCTGTTGTGTCGTGTGTCAAATAAACATGTTCATATCCTCCCATTGATATAAGGAGATTAAGCAGATGCTCTCCGCTGCTCAAATTGACCCTCAGTCCCTAAGTTTTTGCCTCATCGTGAGTAAATCCTTAATATACAGGATGTTACCATGTCCATAATGATATCATCGCGACTCTGTTGCAGGTGTACATTTGTTTCCCACGACAGTCGGATTTCTAGACCCGACGCGAAGTTATAGCTTGTGGAAAGTTGTGGAGTGCCCTTAACTTTGTGTTAAAGCTTATGAATGAGAGGGAGAGACATTGTATGTTGGGAGATTCATCCCTGAAGAGTGAATGCTTGAGGAACATACTGGCTAGACCCTCTAAGAAGGCTTGCAACATCAAGACTTGGTTGTAAGCTTGCTCTTAATTCATTATTAATACAATCAATGATGTTTTCCTATGTCTTGGATGTAATTTACTCGATAGCTCATGACTTCTTGACTTTATGAGTAAATATATCATTGTTGTTTCCCGGTTACCTGCTTTTTTGTTTTTACTTTGTGTTGTTTCAGGTTAATCACTCGTTGAGGAGAAGGAAACAAAAGCTGGAACAATGCAACGAAACTTCATCGACCACCGGTTGAGGTAGGCCTCCAACAATGACTGTTTAAGGAAATCAATTGTTGATCTGTCTTTGATGTGACTAGACCCACTCTAGGGCTAGAGTGGTTGCCTCTGTCCGTAGAGGGAACACTTTCCTGCATCACAAGTTGGCGACTCTGTTGGGGAGTCTGTCCTACGTTTTTATCTTGTTTGCTTTTTCTTGATTTTGAGTTAGTCTCTTTTGGATCTTGGGATTGAACCATCAGTTTTTTGGGTTACCTGGGTCAATCTGGGAAATCCCTTTATTTCCTATAAGGGTAAACTGGTTTTTGTTTGGGGTTTTTCAATTACCTTTTATTGTTTTTAAGTTCATCACTGGAAAAGTTAAACAGTCACACCGACATCATGTTGTCTCAGTCTTGGAAGTCTGTGCGTCGTTGAATCCTCTCACACAGTCGCGATGATTCCTAAAATCGGTTCGTCGCGTGAAAGACGTGTAATTTAGTGACAACGTTGCTCTGTTGCTATGGCTAGTGTCTGATCAGCACTAGTTGCTTGTGTTATACCCGCGACGATTCCTGTAGAATTGTTTATTTCAATTCTACCTCCTGAATTCATCAATCTGGTTAACCCCTTATTGTCTTTCTCTTATCCATTAGCCTATTTTAATTTCCTTTAGTTGAGGTGCTTACTTTTCGGTTTCGTTGAAGTGAATCTTGTATTTTTGGCTTTGTGAATTGATTTTTTTCAAGTTTTGAATTATTTGGCTTGTTTACTTGCCTGTTCAAAAGCTTCATCCATGACCTTCCTAGTGGTTTGCTTTAGGTTTTTCCATCGCTTGTTCTTGTTGATTGGTTCTTAGTGTTATTTATTGAACCAATTCCCATATTGATTCAATTGTTTCACTACCAGACATAGATTACAATTGTTTGGATCAATCAGTTTCATGCTTGCTTGTTTGTTTCATTAGAATTTAAAGTTATCAAAATCAAAAGATTGCATTCATTAGTGTGCGAAAGTGAGAGTACATTTGCATTCCGAGTTTTCATGTTTGAAAAATTAGAAGGAAAAATTTAAATCTCTCATTAATAGTATCGATGCATTGTAGGGATTGATGTGTTTATGCATTGTGTCTCTTGAGTGGCTACATTTGCTGGTCTTGGTTTTTTCTTGGTTTTGGAATGATCTCTCTACCCTTCTATAAGTAGGAGTTCATCGAAGTGAAAGATGCTTTATTCATTCTAGTTGCATCCTAGGTTTTAATATACATACGGTAAGGCCTGGAAATTGAAACATAATTCAAGATCAACTCTAAAATGAACTGAATAAACCTAACAATGCATTGGAACATAACGCACATTATTTAGAGGTCGAGACTAGAGACGTGCTCCAGCGTTGTTAAACCTAGGGACTATTGCTTTCACTTAAGGTTGGGTGATTCCTCCTTTTGTGATCCAATAGCTGCTAGCACGGACTCGTTCTCCCAGTACTGTTGAGTATATGTTGGGAGACACCACTAGGTTATCATCCTTTATCCTTAGGAAGCCGTGTTTGCTGCCTTGCAAACCATAACGCACCGAACACAGCATTCGGGAAGATTGACTGTTGTATGGAAAGTCCTTGGCTTTCATATGATTGCAAAGGCGTATATGCAGTTTTACGGGATGTTTGGTAAACCTTTTGCCTAGTTCTCCAAAGTAATCTCTTTCGTTCCTTTTCGGACTCCCTAAAAGAAAAGGTCCATCTGAGCACTTGTCCTTTCAGGCTCATTAAATATTTAAAGGTGACTAGAGTCATCTTTTTGTCCTTTTCTCGATTCTCTAAAGATGAAAAGGTCAAGTTCTGTTCTTATGTCTTAAAATTTATTCGACCATGTTCAAATTTACCTTGTTAGATCTTGTTTGTGTTTTAGTTTGTGTAGGGTTCTTTCCTTACTCGTTAGTTTTCCTAGGATTTTGAATTAAATCATCCTGGCGGAATCACCAATCCCATCTCTCGTTCCAGGTGACCAAGGGTCTCCATATTGTGTCACTCCCGAGGTACCGATTGCTAGTGATACTCTCCCAGTTATTCTGAGTATCCAGTCACTTAACTCTTGCGCTCCAGAAGACGAGTCTTACGATATTCGTTGGACCCCTATTTGGGAGCCTTTCGAAGAAGACTTTCCCATTACTCCTCCTCGTGTTTCAGTCCCAATGTCTTCCTTCGACATGGATGAAACGACCCTCGTCTTCGGTGAAGAATCCTTTGTGGCAGGAGGTGAAATCCCTATGCCTACGGAAACTTTGGCCTTCCGTGTCACCACTCTTGGTGTCTCATTGCCTTTATGCTATAATTCTTTGGCAAATATCATCGGTTCTGGATCTCCCATTTCGAGTTCCATATGGTCTCGTACTATCGCTCCGACTTCGGAGCCTTTTACACCCCAGATTCACAATGTGACTGTCACATCTGTTCCAACTATTCCAACTGTTTGTGTGGCTTCTTCAACCCCTATTGTTAGTGTCGTCACTACTTCTTCAATGGTGACTACTATTGTCGAACCTTCAACTGGTCTTGCAAATAGTGGTCCAATGGCAGCAATTGTTAGTCCTACACTAAGTGCCCCACCTTCTTTTGGTTCCATTCTAGCAGGGGGGCATATGATCAATATTTTCAAGCTCTCTAGAATTCGAATCCGCAAAATCCATTTCATTATTATGATTCTTGAGGAGCTCATATTTATCACCCCTGACCTATGCCATCTCAACTTGCGGTTGAGGTCTCGGTTCCATTATCTTTTGCCTGGGGTACCACCACTTAAATTGGTGGCCAAGCACAACCTTCGAATGTTCAAGGACCACCCTATCAAGGTCAGTCGTCTTACGGGCAGCCATCTCATGGAAAACCATACTACAGACAGCCTTATCTAGGGCAACCTAGTGGCCCACAAGGACAACCCTTCCAAGGACAACCTTCGACCTTTGGTGGTTCATCTTTTACCTACTTTGGGCAACCTTCCGGTAATCTGGGACAACCTTATATACAACAAGGCCAACCCAGTCTCCAGCAAGGCTACCCTTCTAGGCAAGTCGGTCAACCTTATGTTCAGCGAGGCCAACCCACTGTCCAACCTAGTTAACCATCTGGGCAAATTGGTCAACCTCAAATCCAACCAGGCCAACCAATTGTCTAGTCTGCTCAACCATCTAGTCAGTCAGGGCAACCCTCGCTTTTGCAAGGTTAACCTGCTACCCAACAAGCTCAACCTTTTAGGCAAATGGTTCAACCTCAATCTCAAAAAGGACCACCTTCTAGCCAAATGGCTCAGGCTCAACTCTCCCAAGGACATCCATCTGGGACTGCTCAAACGCTTATTGCTTCACAAACCCCACCTGGTTTTTAGCCCCATATTAGGCTCCAGACCCAATCTGGTCTTCAAACTCAAGTTGGGCCCCAAAACCAACCTGTTTATCAAGCGCAGCCTGGCTCCCAGGCCCATTTTGGAGCCCAACCACTTTATAGTGTTAGCAACCCCAAGGGCAAGCTCAATTTTCCCCATACCAAAATTATCAACAACCACAGGTTAATCCTTATCAGAATTTTTAGCAGCCATATGTTGCTCTTGTGGGTTAGCTTGGTAGTTAGTGGAATGCAGGGGGTCAAATCCAAGGTCAACCATCCAATTACAGCTATAACCGCTATGGACAAAATCCCTACGGGCCAAATCCATCTGGAAAAAATCAATGGGGGCAATCGGGAACTGGGTGGAACTCTGGTGTTGTTTCTTATCTGTGGCCTCAGATGTCCTTCAACCCTCAATTACCCTTTTTGGTGACGTTGGAATTACCGGACGTGTCCAAACTGACTAATGATCCTATTCTCCATAATCCGTATTGGCCATCGGTTTCAACTAATATCCCCGGTGATTGTCCCAAATTTGAGGGTAAAGCTGGAGAAGATCCCTAAGCTCATGTAATGACCTATCACCTATGGTGTTCATTGAATTCATGGCTTGATGATTTGATCCAGCTATGCCTATTTCAACAGACTCTCACTGGCTCCGCCGCAAAATGGTATATTGAGTTGGCTTGTGGAACTTTTCAAGACTTTAACTTGCTGGCTATGGCATTTTTAACTCATTTTCAGTTGTTGATTCGATATGAAACGGGCACACACCTCCTAACTTCTTTGAAGTAGAACATGGCTACGCATATCTCTGATCACATTCATGAATGGAGGCGATGTCGTCGCTTAATTAAGTTATGGATCCCTGACTAGCTTCTGACCGATTGGTTTACAATCTCATTTGTCAGTCCGACGGCCTGGGACATTGCTATGGGTGCATGTGTAACATAAGAGCAGGCCATTACACGTGCTCAGTACCTTGACTT
Source organism: Pinus taeda (assembly GCA_000404065.3). NCBI lineage: Eukaryota > Viridiplantae > Streptophyta > Pinopsida > Pinales > Pinaceae > Pinus > Pinus taeda. The sequence continues at coordinate 57,756 of APFE031265382.1, forward strand.
GGTTTACTCCCAGTCTTGTACATTATACGATATTTGCTAGATGCTTCGCGACCCGAAACTTCCCAAGCCCTGTCAACACCATCTGTTGATGGTGTCATAGGTTCTGTTAATGTGTCCTCTCGAAAAGCTCCCGCAAACCTTGCGAAGCAAAAATCTAATGTTCCAAATGAAAATGCTTCCCAAGCTTCATCTAATGTTGGTCAAACTTCTAAGGTTAACGCCATTTAGTCCACCGCGGTGGATAAATCCTCGAAAGGTAAGAATAAGGGAAAAGGAAAGAATAAAGCCGATCAACCAAAGCAGGATCCTCCTAAGCCTCCGGCTGAGGAAGGTGCCAAACGCAAACCTAAGTATCCTTATCTTATTTGCGACGAGGATCACTATACTAAAGACTATCCGAGATGGTCTGAAGTTAGTCATTTGTTAAAAGGTGCCCCTGGGACTCCTGTTGTGCTTAAAGAACCTTTTCCCTCGCAACAGACTCAAATGGTGGCTGATCCATCTCAATCCTCTTCCCCATTTGGCTCCCAAGTTTTTATGGTTGGGAAAATTCCTGTCCATATTAGTACATGGTAAAAAGAATATCCTCCGCCTGCCGGAAGGAAACTGAGGTCCCCTCTAGTGTTCCTCCATCCAGTTCATGTCCACTCCATATTGAGCGACCTAGTACTGAGACGGTTATTCGACCTTCTCCTAAAGGAGTTCTCCGGAAGTCTTCTTACAACCCTAACGCTCATGCTTCTCAACATTATAGCATCGTTGAGAACTTAGCCCAAGCTCCTTCAGCTATGTCCACATTAGAGGTACTCAGAGCTGTCCCTCACAGAGGAAGTCATTGCCATCGGCCATCGGTGGCATTGACCTGACTGACTCGGAATTGATCACTTTTGATCTAGAATGACATGTACCAAGGCTGCCTCACCAAATAGCCTTTCTTATTCAAGTCATCATCAATTCTAAGACTATTCACCGTACTATTATTGATGAAGGTGCTTCTACTTGCATTATGTTTGTTGCTTGTTGGAAGGCTATTGGTTCTCCAACCTTGAGCTAGTCTCCCAATACCTTGGAAGCCTTCGATGGGAGAGATTCTCGCCCTTGCGGTATCCTCCCACGTCTTCCTATTACTATGGAAGGGAAGACAGTTGAAGTGGAGATCGAAGTTGTCGATGCCAGTTTGACTTACAACCTCCTTTCAGGACGAAGCTGGACCTATGCCATGCAAGTCGTGGCCTCATCTCTATTTTGTGTCCTTCGTTTTCCCCATTAAGGGAAGATTGTCACCGTAGACTAGTTGTCCTTCTTCACCTCCTCTTCTTCCGATGGAAATGTGCCTTTCGTGGAGCATACCTCCATTCCGTATCAGAGTGTGGGTGCTGGACTCTTTAAAGATCCTGCCCTTATGGGCGTTTTTTCACTCCCACCCCCAAACATCGCCCCCATCAATATGATTTATATTCATTCTGATCCATGGGTTCTTCCCCCCGCTAATCAAATAGAATGTTGGGGTGATGTTATGCCATTGAGTCCTACCGAGCTCAACTACGTTGAAATTGTTTCTGCATCAGTTTTAGTTCTTGAACCTACTCCTTCGAGTAGGGCTCTCGACTCGTACGTTCAATCCCCTTGGCTCAGAGATGGCGCTTCTTTGGATCCATTAAAGGAAGCTTTTCCTTTGGATGAAGCAATTATTGAGACTATGTCTTCTGGGGAACCCCCTAGTCTGATCATCATCATCGTTCCTCGTTTCTCCCCACCCATGGGGCTACACTTACTTGTCTTGAGTGGTTTGGTTCTAGTGTCCCTTCTCAACCCCTTCAGCCGCCTATATAAATTCATCAAGTTTTCTTTGAAGGCAACATGGGGGACATCATAAAAACTCAACCTATCAACATCTCTGTTAATCCAGGGGTTGTCGAGCATATTCACGTTAGAGTCACCTGCACTCCCGAGGAAATTCAACTTTATATTGACATTTCTCGAGAATTTCGTGATGTTTTTGCTTGGTCATATGAAGAGATGCCCAACATCGATCCTAGCATTGTGGTGCATGAAATACATACATACCCAGGTGCTAAACCTATTCGACAACGTTTACGCCCCGTGCACCCCCGAAATGCTGCAGCTATCAAAGCGAAAGTTGAAAAGCTTCTTAAAGCTGGTTTTATTTACCATATCCCGCTTACAGATTGGGTTTCTAATATTGTCCCTGTAACCAAGAAACAGGGCACTATTAGGGTATGTGTTGATTATCGCAACATCAATCGTGCCTGTCCCAAAGATAATTTCCCCACACCTTTCATTGACCAACTCATTGATGAGTGTGCTGGGAGAAAAATTTATTCACTCATGGACGATTTCTATGGTTACAACCAGATCAATATATCGTCCGCAGATCAACACAAGACCGCCTTTATCTTTCCATGCGGTACTTTTGCCTTCAAGAAATTCCCTTTCGGTCTAAAAAATTCTGGCACTACCTTCCAGCGTGCAATGTCTTATGCGTTCCACGATATCTGGCACATTGTACAGCCTTACCTGGATGACCTCCCGGATCATTCAACGAAGCGCTTAGACCATCCAAAACACCTTCATGAAATCTTTCTTCACTGTCAACACTATCGTATTCGCCTTAATCTGCATAAATGTGTCTTCTACGTTGAATCCAACAGACTTCTTAGGTTTTTCGTCTCCAAAGAAGGCATCCACTTGGACCCCCTTAAGGTTGAAGCCATCTTGAATCTTCCTCCCCCTGCTTCTTTGTAGCAACTACAGAGTTTGCAGGGTAAAGTAAATTTTTTATGATGTTTCATTCCAAACTATGTGGAAGTGGCTAAAGGCTATACGCGGCTATTAAAATGGGATACCCCTTTTTTCTGGGATACAGTTGCACAAGAGTCATTCGAGCAGCTCAGGCTGCTCCTTGTTTCTGCTCCATTGTTACATCTGCCCAATTATCATTGTGACTATACTCTTTATTTAACCGCTGCCGATACCACTATCAGCATGGTTTTGGTCCAAGACGACGTTGATGGTACTGAACACATTGTCTACTATCTTAGCTACAATCTCCTCGATACGGAAACTCGATATGCCTATGTCGAGAAGTTGGCCTTGGCCTCCATTCATGTCGTCCAAAATTTCCATCACTATATATTGTTGCGCACCATGACGGTGATTTCCAATAGCAATCGAATGATGTACATCTTGTCACATCAATTACTAGGGGACAAATATTCAAAATGGATTGTCATCGTTCAAGAGATTGACTTGGAATTCACTACAGCCAAGTCCAAGAAATCCCTCATTTTTGCTAAGTTTCTCTGCTCCCTACCATCTACAACTACGCCCTCTCGATCAGAGGACCATATTGTGGATGAGTCTCTATTTTTTATTAGCACCCTCGATCCCTGGTACAGGGATATATTGTTTATCTTTAGACACCCTCCTTTTGTTCTGATTTATCTAAGGATGCTCGACGACATATTTTCCACCATTCTCAACCCTATCACATTATTGGGGACACCCTGTACTAGGTCGGCACTGACTCCGTTCTCCACCATTGTTTGACGTTCAAGGAGGCTGAATGAGTCTTGAACGACTGCCACTCTAGCACTTGTGGAGGTCATATGTCTGGGTACACTACTGCTCAAAAGATCCTCCGTGCTGGTTATTTCTAGCCATCTATTTTTAAGGATTTCATTCTTGTCATCCACTCTTGTCATGCGTGCCAAATCTACCAGCGGAAGATGTGTGCACCCCCTGCTCCTTTGCACCCTGTCGTTATCGTCAGCCCTTTTTCCATATGGGGCATTGATTACATGACCTGTAAACCTCGCTCAGCTGAGGGGCACGGGTATATCATCGTTGCCGTTGATTATTTCACGAAATGGGCCAAGGTGATGCCTACACTATCCAATGATGGTAAGTCAGCAGCACAATTTTTATTCAATCATGTCATTACACATTTTGAAGTCCCTCAGGCTATCATCACAATTCTCATTTTCGTAATCATATGATGACTGAGTTAACGATCCAGTTGGGCTTGCAGCATGATAGTTCAACACTGTATTATCCTTAGGCCAATGGCCAGGTAGAAGTTGTCAACAAAGTGTTGGTCATGATGCTTCAACGCACTATTGGCATGCACAAGTCCAACTGGCATCTAATGTTATTTTCCGCCTTATGGGCCTACCGAACTTCCACGAAAGATGCCATTGGGTTCACCCTATTGGAATTAGTTTACAATATGGAGGCCACTCTTCCAATTGAGTGTGAAATCCCTTTGCTTAAATTAGTTGTCAAATTGCTCTCGAACACTACTCCGGTAGAAGAACATCTTCTTTACCTAGAACAGTTAGATGAGACCCGTCGACTAGGCTCTCTAGTTATTGAAGCACAGAAGAAGAGAGTGAAAACTCACTTCGACCATACTGTTCATCCCCATTCTTTTGTTGAAGGAGATCTAGTCCTACTCCATGATCAAGCGAATGATAAGTTGGGGGCAGGAAAATTCAAGCCTATGTGGCATAGGCCCTATATTGTGAAATGTGTTTTGCAAAAAGGGGCTAATGAGCTGATCGATTACGAAGGGAATCCTATAGATAAGCCCTGAAATGGGTTTTATCTGAAAAAATATTATGCATGAATCTCGTGCATTTGATTTGTACATACGTGTGTTTTCAACATGTGTGTTTTCAGTGTGTGTTTGCTTGTATGGCTTGTTGTGTAGGAATAATCGCCATTTATTGTGTCTTTTTACTTCTTTTGTAGATGTCTACTACACCTTACGTTGGTTTCGCTGATGGTGCCTGCCGTAGTACCCGGAATATTTCCTTTGTAGCATGGGTGATCTACGATCCTCACGGTCAGCTAGTAGACCTTCAAGGTGTTTGTCTGGGTTTCACCACAAACAATGTCACTGAATATAGTGTTGTTATTGAATTACTAACTGAGGCAGTTAACCTTGATATTTGTGCATTGGTTGTGAATCGAGATTGTCAACTTGGGGTCCACCAACTCAACGGGCATTATTCCATCAAAGATCATCAGATTTTAAGGTTGTACTTATGTGTTAAATTATTGGAAAGAAGTTTTGATTTTATTACATATCAACATATTCCAAGAAGATTAAACACATTAACTGATGCATTGGCAAATCATGTATTAGACAGACATTTACGCAACATGTAAATTAAACATTGTGCAGAAGCATTTAGACACAATAATAAACCATAAGATAGCATATATATATATATATATATATATATATATATATATATATATATATATATATATATATATATAATATATATCTTGTTATGTCGTGTGGCGCACCGAGGCGCTCAAAAAATAAATGTATATGTCAAAAAATAGATTTTGTGTACATCCAAGATACATGTTGCTCAAAAATCGACAGAAAGTAAAACCTAGGCGTCTACTGCGGTGGGTTGTGCTCTCTATAGCACACCACTGCTTGTGTGACTCATCTCAAGAGTCTATGCACCCTAGTTATCAACCCTACTGTATGTATCTGATACTCTATGGGGACCTCTTCGATCCCCCTGTAATCTGGGATCCCCTCTGTTAGGACCTCGAGATTACGAGCCACTGTCTCCACTGAACTACTAGCTGGAGGAACCAAGGCTAGCTCTCTGATGCCTTGTGGTTCCCTCCGTGCCTCCTGAGCTAGTCCCACAAGCCTCTCTAATCCCACATTTGCAGTAACGTAAGATACATCATTAAGACATATGCATGAAAAATTCAAAAAAAAAACATCATAAAAGACAAAATACAAAAATAGTGTGACCAAGTGTTTACCTCCATCGTCCCACTGCTCGCAGCAGGTAGCATCATGTCAGGGTCCCTACAAAAATCCATACCTGCATATGGCCAATCCTCGACAAATATCGTTTGGTGATTTAGCCACTCTCAGAATAGTGTCCCCCATGACACTAGGCGACCACCACCCCTTCATGGCATGACATGTGCCCAGCAAGTGATCTGGGTCTCCCGTAGTCTTGGATCGTCTAAGCCCATATCCTGTAACTGAAGTGACTTGCTCTAGCATGAGAAGGATCAGAATAGATCCATAACTGAACTGTTTTGCTTCCCCACAACGACATTTAGTGAGTTGAATCTTCATGTTGGTGGTCACTGCCTCAGCCCAGTTATACATGGTCGGGTTAAGGCAATCAATAGCCAACCGAAGGTGGGTCTTTGTTGCCTCATGTTGGGACTAGGAGCCTGCTACTCTTGTCACCATAAATAGAACTGAATGAAGAATCAGGTCCTCTACTAATGGAATCGCTAATTTCCCACTAGTGCTTGATTTACATGCCCCTAGGCACACCCGAGCTATCAACATGTCCAGTGATTTCCCACCAATTCGTTGGTCCTCTAAAATTGACCTCTCACCGCGATGGGACAATCCAGTCAAGAAATAGATATCTGTAGCATCAAACTCAATATCTTTGCCCCAAATGACAAACTTTCCATTCGTTGGGTTCCAAGCATAAATCAACAACTCTAACAAGTCAGGTTGGGCCCGAAGATGCGGAGTGAGGAAGAATTTTAGTAATCCACAAGCGAGTAAGGCTCTTCGGCACCCGGGATCATTGAATGCTTGTTCATCATTGATATCGTGAGTTCTTTCTTGCCATACAAATTCCATATTGCCCTACATTAAAGGAAATATGAATTAGAACTCTTTCTACAAGTTTAAATCCATAAATTATCAAGAATTTCAACTTTATGTCGTCATCGCAGTTGTTTTCCAAACAACGGCAATGGCTCAAGGACAATAGTTCATCTTTCTCGAGATTGTCGTGAGAGTACATCTATCTCTCGTGATGATCGCGGAGGTGGTCTGTGTTATCACGCTCGATCATCACTAACCCGAGCAGTTTTCTCGTGACGCCCAAGAGGCGGACCCGGATTTGAAAATCAACCTAAAAACACCTATATAACACTACATTGCATAAAAAAAAAAACCACTCAAATGCAGCGCAAGGAAGAATGTACTTACTTGGAGAAGGTTTCAGGCGAAACTATGGATTGTTGATGATAGAATCGACTTCGTAAGTTTTCTCAGGTTGATGCTCCAAAATGCCAATGGTAAAAGTGCATAATGTAAATGGTAAAAATAGAATTACCATACCCCTTTTTATAGTGTTTTTTTTGGAAAAATTAGGAAATTACACTTTAGGGTGTGGGTTTTTTCATTTATATTGGGTTTTTTCATTAGGGTTTTGACCTTATTTCTACATATATAATCTATTTATGTTGAATAGATCTTATGGTGCAATGTTTTGTGCAGAAATAACAATGGTTGGCTCGTGCTACACTTGATCCATATTTTCCGCAAAGTCCTCTTTAAGCTCTTTTCCGACTTAAAAGATGAAAATATTTCCGAGTTACTCCTTTTGACTCATTAAACGAAATAAGAGGTGGTCCACTTTGAGCTCTTTTCCAACCGTGTAAACACAAAAAGATTTCCGGAATTTTGTCATTTCAGGTCCAATATTGGTTACGAAACAGTGTGTCTTCGATCACTTTTCTACTCTTTCGGATCAAGGTCACTAATTACGAAAAGTACTCCTTGATCGTAATGGTCAAGCAGTTACCTTGAGTATTACTTTATACTTTTTTGAGCTCGAGGGACACAAATATGTGAAAAAGGATCCCCTAGAGTTTTCTTTTCCATGTCTTTTTCAAACTCTCTAAACATGAAAAAGACTCTGAGTTTTACTTATGTCAGACTCATTAAACCCTGACGACATTGGACTCATCACCATGATGAGACTCGAGCTTCTCCTCCCTAGGGCTTGTTAAACTATTACTAGGTTGGATTCGACTGAAGGTCAAACTTATATTACGAGCATATGCTATCCCCTTCAAGATTGTTTTCAAAAATAATTAGGGTACTCACCAATAATGGTGGGGGGAAATTTTGGAAATCATCATTGGCTATCTATGGTAGCTAGTCACTCTTGAACATCGACACTTTTGCTTCTTGTCAAGTTGGGACATCCATACATCGTCATTTGGCCTTCCACGGGTACAAGTTGTCATCTTGCCTCATTCCATCTGATCCATGTTGCTTCCTTCAAGCCTCCATTCCCTTAGTATCAAAATGCTTCCGCGTTCTGGAGTCGTGTCGTTGTTATGTTCAAGAGTATAATATTTCTGCAGTTTACACCCTTACCTCCTCCTCTGATCTTCTATTTCACCATCTACCACTTGTTCCTTATCTCGTGTCGTTGATGGGGGAAACATCCTGTGATGGATCGTCTCCTGTTGATGCCAGATCCTTATCCAAGATATTTATCTAGAGATCCCTTTCGATACCTTGGAACTTGCATGCCTCAATGGCAAGTTCTTCGCACTTGACAACAGACTTTCCTCATTGGTCTTCGATTGGGTGATTCCACGAGTGTTCGACTTCAACTCATTTTTCACACTTAGTGGATTGTACTGGACAGTACCTTGAGAGCCATTGGAATTATTGATGGTTTCTCTTGCGCTTGTTAATGGTTTTCATCATTGATCGGTAATCAAGTGACTTTCTATCATGTTCGACTCCAACACATCTGTTCACATGGTAGGATTTGTACTTTAATTGGTTGGGTTTCAAGACCCCAAACTGAGATTGAATATGTTCAGGTTGCATGGATTGGTTCGTGATTACATATGTGACTCCTTGATGGATGGCTGCAACCATGCCTAAGTCTTCATGGATGGTTGTGACCATACCTTTGTCATTATTTTGGTCTTATCAAATATGTGGCTACGTCCATAACCACAAACCAAATTTTATATGTCCTGTGGATGGTTGCGCCCATGCCTAGACTATATGTATTTGACTATCACAGATATTAGTTGTACTTGCACCTACAGGATCTTCAAGGTGGTTCTTGTTCAGATAGTTTCGTAAAGAATTTCACCCCTCCCACTCTCTCAGGCTTCACGCTTTATGGGGCATCTATTACATGGTAATTTTTCACTGTCCTCATTTCAGTCCTTCTGCTGTGTCATGTGTCAGATAAGCATTTCCATATCCTCCAACTGATATAAGGAGATTAAGCAAATGCTCTCTGCTGCTCAAATCGACCCTCAGTCCCTAAGTTTCTAACTCGTCGCAAGTAAAGCCTTAATGTCCACGACGTTACCATGTCCATAACGGTCTCATCGCAACTCTGTCATAGGTGTATCTATTTCCCATGATGGTCGGATTTCTAGAACCGACGCGAAGTTATGAGTTGTATCCAGCGACGGTGGGTCCAAATGCATAGTATCCTCACGATGTCGTCGCAAAGAATTGGTTTGCGGCCTGCGATGATCCAGATTGGGTGAATTCGTTTCAATAGTCGGCCTTTTGGATGCCTCTAGACCTGGTTGTTGGCATGGGTTGGGTCACCTTTCCCCTTCTGGTATGGTAGTTCCGTCATTTGTGTTACCTTCCTTGAGGATGAGCTCCTCCTTCCACATTTCATGGAGACTCCTTCTCCTATTAAAGCAGTCACCTTTGCTGTGATCTGCTAGTTCTTTTGGTTGGGAAGTGCTGCTAGTTCTTTTGAGTTTGATAGATAGCTGGTGTGGGTGTGACAAGTGTGGGATTGTTGATAGCTTGTGGAAAGTTGTGGAATGCCCTTAACTTTTTGTTAAAGCTTATGAATGAGAGAGAGAGACATTGAATGTTGGGAGATTCATCCTTGAAGAGTGAATGCTTTAGGAACATACTGGTTGGACCCTCTGAGAATGCTTGCAACGTCAAGACTTGGTTTTAAGCTTGCTCTTAATTCATTATTAATACAATCAATGATGTTTTCCTATGTCTTGTATGTAATTTACTCAATAACTCATGACTTCTTGACTTTATGAGTAAATAGATCATTGTTGTTTCCCACTTACGTGCTTTGTTGTTTTTCCTTTGTGTTTTTTCAGGTTAGTGACTCGTTGAGGAGGAGGAAGCAGAAGCTGGAATAGTGAAATGGAACTTCATCGACCACTGGTTGAGGTAGGCCTCCAACGATGACTGTTTAAGGGATTCAATTGTTGATCTGTCTTTGCTATGACTAGACCCACTCTAGGGCTAGAGGGGTTGCCTGTATCCGCAGAGGGAACACTTTCCTACATCACAACAAGTTCCCCCCCTGCCAATGGAGGAGGGGATAATGGAGCCAACTGTAATCCAGATGGAGGGTATGCAAAAAAAGAAGACTTAGTTTGTTGAAGGTAGCCTTGCCCACTGACATAAGGGCTAGTCTATCACTCGATCGTAGGTGTGGATGGAGGAAGAGGAGAAGACTGTGAGGCACTCATAAGAGAAGTACCAGATGTTATTCCCAAATTAGATGACTTGGGAGAGGCCCAAGGACTAGAAGATGCACTAGAAAAGGTACAATATAAACACTGATAACCAAGTGGGATGGACGAGCCACCATACAAATGATTTTCTGGTGATTTCACAAACATATATGAGGAAGAAACATTTGATGTCTCAACCATAGTGGTGAATATAGACTAAGAGGTCATATCGGTTCCAGTCATGATTAACAATCCTAATGAAGATTTCCGCAAGAGATCTGTGGGTAAGTATGTAGAATCAAGTAAAGGAGATTGTGTTGGAGTTTGAAGAGAAGGAAAATGATGAATTTGATAAAAATGGATTCCTTCCCAATGAACAGGAGTAGAAGGAAGATGTTCTTCTTGTGGGATCTCTTCAATACTTGCAAGTTCGTGTGGAAGAGGTTCACTGTCAAGTCTAAGATATATAGGTTTTTTCTTAGACAAAGGAAGAGAGGAGGAATGTCCTAAAGTAATAGGTGAAGATGGATGAGGCTCCTAAGGTTCAATAACCTCAAGAAACAAAGTGTCTAACTCAGGAAGGTCAAGTTCAATGACCTCAGGCAACAAGCTTTTAGGGACTTATGTTTCGATTGTGTCAATGTCACTGTTAAGAGTAGATGTGGTCTCAGGCTTGGAACTCAAAGGGATAGATGACTCTGGTGGAGCAATATCACAAGGAGGGCCAGAAGTAGTTCCCAAAGTTTTTGATTCAGTAGTTTGTGTCTTCTTATACTTCTAACAACAACCAAGAGTAGCGGCTAGTGGAATAGGAGGCTTGTTTTTCATTCTCTGCAAAACGGGGTGGGGGATTTTGCTCTTCCACATTGGATAACAAATTTGATTAGCACAAAAAGAAATAAATCAAAAAGAGGGTAATCTAGGCATAAAGGATTTCCAAGAAACTGTGAACTGCAATATACACCTTGGCAAACCAAGGACATAACGTACGATAACCAATCTCCTTGAATGTTATGTTCAGTATATCACGGTATACAAGGCGGAAGACTCAATTACCTATGGCTGGATAGCAACCTATAGGGGACTCCCAAAATATACTCGATGGTACATGGGAGTGAAGTCCGTAGTAGTGTTGTCTAATGCGTAATCATTTGATCAGAGCATTCCCATATACTTTACGTGTGTGGAGTGCCATTCAATATACCCAAAGTCACACGGAAAATGATCCTATACACTCACATATGTGGAACGAGATTTCACCCCCGAGATGCAATGATGGCAAACAACAACAACTCCTACATTTAACAATGTTGAAACACGTATCTAGCCTAGACCTCTAAATGTTTGCATTAATGTTACAAATTCTCCTTAGGTTGATTAAATAAATTTTAATGTTTATCTTTGATTAAGCTTCAGTTTTGGGCTCACCATGAATGTCACCTGAATATCCTAAAATGAAAATCTAGCATGAGAAAATGGAAATCTTTCTCTTTTAATGAAAAACTAGCTAAGGAATGGAAGAAACAATCAGTGTGCAAAACACAACATGCAACAAACAAGATGCAAGATGTAATTTCTCTTTTCAATGCAATTGTTCCTATATCAATGCACATACAAAACCCTAAATGCCAATGCAAAATTTTTCTTTTTATCACACTTAATTTTTAAAATGAATAGAACTAAGATGCAAATGTTTAATCATTGATTCAAATGCACTTTTCAGAATAAGGACTAAAACAACAATTCATCCAAGCGACCAATGACCAAACAAAATTAGTTTGCAAATGACCAAATGATAAGAACAAAGAAAAATCAAAACCAATTCTTACCAAAGTCAATCAAACACAAATTCAAACTAAATGGAGGCTTTAGAGATGTAATGCTTTAAAGAAATTAACCAGGTATTTAGCCTAAACAAAATACGAACTCAACTGTAATACTCTAAAGAACTTAACCAAATATTTAGTTTAAACAAAATATGAACTCTACATGAACCTGGTTTAGAATTTAATCAAAATTCATATATCAAATTAATTAATTTGATGAGAAGTACCTACCTAGATTCCTATGGATGAAGAGGCTTTAGAATTTCTCCCGCTCTCGCTCACATTACCAAAATATCATAACGTCCTAGCCAAACTGAGTACAACCTAGGTACTCATTCTAGAATGCTTCTCAATTGCTGCAATCTGTTCCCCCATGCCTAAAATCTTCAGAACAAACAAGGCTCAGACCTTACTATTGATAACTTTGTGTTACAAATTTTCCTCCTCTCAACTGTTCTTCCTCCATCCACCCCTAATTTCCCCCATCCCCCACCTCTCAAAATAACCTTCCTTCTTTTTAAGTCTTCGTTCACTGCCTCCCTCCATCTCCGTGTCCTAATTTTTTAGACGTGTTAATTTTATAAAACAAAATCTTATTTGATTTGGTGGTTTTATTCGAATTTGAAAATTTAATTTGATAAAGTTTGTTTATTATTTTAATGAATTAATTTAATTAATTTATAATTTTATTAATTTCATAAATTTTAATTTACAAATTAAAATTTAACAGTAAAACTAACATTGTCTGTTCATTTGAGAGTTTATCATATATATAGTGCATTACATACGGGTCCATGCATACATAGCTATCGTATGGAGGTCTCGTATGTATGCTAATACTTGTATTTTATTTATAGTTATAGGTGGGTCATTACAAGAGAGACCACAAGACACTCAAGGCTCAGGGAAGGTTATCTAGAAGTAGGCTGATCAAATGGAGACTCAGAAATAAGGGAAAATTTTGTGCAAAAATAGGGGCCAACACTAGTGCAGAAGAGGCACCAGTGCCTTGAAACTTAGGTACAGAGTGGGCTCAGATGAGTTGCAACGCTTTTCCAGAGGCACCAGGGTGCGCTAGTCCAAGAATAGAGGATTCCGACACAAATATTTCAAAAGATACTTAATGAAATGTCTTCTTAGGTCTTTCCTTGGTTTGGTAAAGTGATAGAGGTCTATTAAGGAGGTAATCAAACACAAAGTACAAAGGAACCACCAAGGGAATACACCGCTCCCCAATGGAGTCGTCAATTTGTTATACGGGATTTACGATTGCGGATAAAAGTATCTCTCGTAGGTTTGGTGGCTAACCTAGAACAACAGAGAGACAAGGAATACAATGATTTGCTTAAAGTAAATAGATGACAATATGAAACCTACCTGGAATCCTTCATGAGCTTCGCTCCTTCTTTAGCTTGAATGCTCCAATTCCAGCTTCGATTTCCAAAATTATAACCTGCACAGTTAGATAATAAAATCCAAGAAATTATGAGATCTATGCAGTATCATCTATATACTCTATTCAATAGATCAATATGGCATTGAAATATATGAAATAACAACATCACATATAGAAAAATAGAGAAGTATTTTCATTAATATAAATGGAAGGAATTTAAAACCATAAAGAGGTGTTGATCTTGTAGAAGAGATTTTCCAAGACTGACTTGTCCTTTCCTTGTCATGATGTGCACCTCCAATCACCCTAAATGCATGAAATGAAACCTATCACCACAAAAACATAAGGGAAATGTCACTCTCCAAAAGCCAAACCCTTGCATATGGAAGGTTGTAAATATATAGAGGAGTGGGGTAAGTTGGGAGTTCTTATCCAATTACCAATCTAAGGTTTTAGATCCACCTTTGATGGGAGGATGGATCAAAGGATAAGGGATGGAAACTTCAAAGTAGGGTAGTAGAGGATCTGAATGATTTATCTAAGGTAAATGGTTGTAACAAATTCTCGAAGCTTATGGAATAGGAGGGTTCCGAAATTTCTCTTTCTTTTCCCAAATTTCTAGAACTAACACAAGTGCAAAGGAGATAAACTTGTAGGTGATCAACGCAGGCCACAGTGGAGCACCTTGGTTATCAATGTTGTCTAGTAGAAGGAAAGGGAGCGTTGGTCGTAAAATTGGCTCATATGATGTAGTTTAGGGTAACAAATCTAGGAAATGAGAGGTACATGCTTAGGGATTTGTGCAATGATGATGACAAGAGAGAATAAGATGTTGATTAATCCCATTAGGAGGCCTATTGGTTGGATGAGACAAATTGACCTATAACAAAACACTTAATATATATATAACTTAGTTGTAAAGTATAACATAACTATAACTATTATATATATACAATATAACTAGATGTATAATTATATAATATAACATAGTATGTAACATAACTATATAACTAGATATATAACAAAGTTATAGTTATAGGATCTCTCTCGCTCACTCTCTCTCTCACACACACACATATAAATCATTTAACATAGTTTTATAACTATTTAAAATAATGTGCTCTTCATAATAACATAAAATGGGTGATGCTCAATAACTTTTTAAAGACTCGAGTTGATCTATAAATTTTAATTTTCCTTAAAATTTCTATTACTCATATTCTAGAATTATTTAATTGTTTTGTACCCCCATATCAGCAACATATAATTTTTCAAATCAGATCAACGAAATGAAGGGGGGTGTGGTGGGTAGGTAACCCCATGAAGTAGGAGGGGGGTTCCCTCATCAGTGTTTCACCCCTCCGGGACCATGCCACTGACTAGAATTTTATTATTTCATGATGGAGAGATATTCGTCTATCATTCAATCGGCTTCAACGCTATTATATACACATGTTCATGTAATTTTTATATGCATGGTTATTTGTGAGGCCACCCTTGACCCCTAACCATTTATGTTCTCCATTCTAACTACTTGTATATGTTTATATGCACGCATAATCATGGAGAATCCTCTAGTATCTGACTTGGCAGTCTCTCCTAGCTTATAACATGCATATGTCTATTTACACATACAACCTGCGACGTTTCATCAACATGGCCCTCCCTTCAAATCTTGATCCCTAAATGCATATATACATATATGGGGCCTCCTTGAGTCTCTCAGTGCTTGGCTCGAGTCTTCCTTTCTTGTAATATGTATAGGTATATTCAGAAAACCCTTTCCTTAGACACTTAACAATCAATTAACCTTCTTGGCTTATATGGGATTCAACCCATTTCATCCATTCTAGCGATACCTAAAGGGAAACTAGGATTATGTAACCGAATTCAACAACCCAGACCTACGATTGAAACTCCTTTCAATACAAGAGTCTGGTCAAACTGTTGAAAATAATATTGAGAGGTGGGGGGGTGAAACAATATTATCAAATTCTTTTTCAATTTATACAACCATTTGCAGACCTAACTAATGAAACTTGCGTATACCTTTCAGACTTATAATTTAATTTATTCTTCAGATGTTGATCATTAATCTGTGTGTCAAAACAATAAACAGGAACAAGAAAAATAGAGCAGACAGTCACACCAAAGAACACAATATATAAGGTGGAAACCCAATGTGGGTGAAAACCACCTGCTACAATATGTCTCTATCTTCTTTCAATTAGAAACTTATTTTTACAATGATTCTGTACTGGTGCAGTCTTATATCAGCACACAAGCTTCAACCTGCAGAAGGCTACAACCTTCTCTCATTCTCTAGACTCTCTTGGAAGGGAGATACAACCCCCTTAGCTCTTGTACTAGCTGAGGTACTAGTACGTAGGTTCTAACCTACTGAAGGCTTCAACCTTCTCTTTTCTTCCAGGGACCACGTTTCATAAATTTTCAAATTGGATCCATGAATATCAATCAAACATAAAATAGATCTGCAATCAACCAACTTCCTTGTACAAATACTGAATCAATAATTTCTCAGCACACAGCAACCAGACACCAATTTAGACTTTGAACACTGCAGTAATAGACAAAAGCAGCTAAAACATATTTCAAGAAAAGTCTGCAACTTCACCAATAAAAACCTGCGGATATCCGCACCTCTGATGTGTCGAGCCTGTGGGTCTCCGCACCTGCACTGAGTCAAGCCTGCGTACCTCCGCACTTGCGCTGTGTCTAGCCTGCAGACCGCCGCACCTATGTTGTGTCTAGCCTGTGGACCTCTGGGTCTAGATAATTTATCAGACTTCAATTATACACCAGAATATCAAATTTACAGATCTAATCATGCGCCAAAGATATCTCGACCCATCAGTAGATCCATCTTGTAATGCTCAAGTTTCTCCTTGATTCAGGTCTAGCTATAACTCACCAACCAATCACCAGTATTTCAGATCTTGCTTTTCTTAAGATATTAAACACATTTGTACTTAGCCAAATGATCTCCTTTCCTTTTTATAGTCTAGGCCTTTCTCAAACCATGGTCCAAAACCATAGAGATCCAATACTAGGGACCCAAAACCTGGGTTCAATACTTTAGATGCAAAACCATAGGCCAAAACCATAGGATCAAAAATGTTGGACTAAATACCATGGAACAACCATAAGATTTCCCATGTGCGCGCGTTTTTCTTTGCATGAAAGTGCGTGTACTTTACGTCCGCACTTTTTGTTTGGTACACCTGCGAACATGTCCACACCTTTTGATCGGTGTACCTACAGCACCTGCCGATGTCCGCATCTTTGTGAACAGAAACCTACGGGTATCTCATTTTCAACTATTTTGAGAGCCTAAACTTGTGATCTACTATTTGAGTGAGTTTCCATCAAGGACAACACTTATGTCATCGAGCCAAACCTGTGCCAAAACTATGTCATAATGCCAACAATCTCCCCCTTTGGACTTGTTGGCAACCCAAAGTCACTCAAGGTATTTCCTCCCCCTTTGACATCAAGGGCAAAGGTTTATGCTCCCCCTGAGAACATGCTGAAATCTCTGCTCTGCTGAGCTGTCCAAGCTCCCCTTGACATATAGGCAAGATCTGCAAGAAAATGTTTTACAAAAGAAATCTGACTTTATACATCATAACTAACCTTCCTATCACCAAAGACTTCATACATACGACTCCCAACCAAGAGGGGATACATGATATAATAAGTATATTACATAATCCATCCCAGGCATAGTGGGGCAACCAAGACAGGTCGTGACATGACCTTGACAAAATAAATATAAGACATAATATCAGCAACAATTGTCAATCATATATCAGTATCCATGTTATCCTTCTGTACTTACTCCTCCTGACATCAAAATAGCTGAAGAATTGAACCAAGATCTTCTACGATAATGCCAAAAATGCATTATTAGAAGAATATATGCTCCCCCTGAACTTGTGCCAGATGGTCTTTAACAGACCCATATCGGACTCTTCTCATCCTTGCTTGCCTTCAAGTCGATTGTACCCACATAAACCAGCGTATGTATGTGTATACCCCATATGAAACTCACGTACAACAACCTATGAAATAAACAAGATTCAACATAAAGATGATGCATCAACTACCCCCAGCTTTTGTCTGAGGTATTCAGAGGTCCCCCTGGGCAGTGGTTTGGTGAGAATATCAGCAATTTGTTCCTTAGAGGGAACATACTCCAATTTGACCTTTTGTTCAAGCACTTGTTCTTAGAGAAAATGATACTTGATCGGTATGTGCTTAGTCTTTGAACGCATGATAGGATTCTTTGAAATACTGATTACACTTATATTATCACAAAAAATGGAGATAGGTGGAGTACAAGTGATTTGAAGATCTTGCAATTTTTGCATCATCCAAAGGAGTTGTGTGCAGCAAGATGCCGCAGCTACATATTCTGCTTCAGCTATAGATAATGCAATAGAGCTTTGTTTCTTGCTAAACCAAGATACTAATCTAGGACCCATCAAGAATGCACCACCACTAGTGCTTTTCCTATCATCCACACTTCCTGCCCAATCCACATCTGTGTATGCATGAAGTGTGAGATCTGTCCCTCTAGGATACCATAAGCCATAGTTTTGAGTTCCTTGAATATACTTGAAAATTCTCTTAACTGCCTGAAGATGAGTTTCCTTTGGATTTTCCTGAAACCTTAAAACTATTCCTACTGCATGCAAAATGTCTAGTCGGGTACCTGTTAGATAGAGCAGACTACCAATCATGGATCTATAGGTTGGTTGATTTACAGTTGTCGATTCATCATTTTCACTGAGGCTGCATCCTGTCACCATAGGGGTACATACTAGTTTCGAATCCTCCATCCCATATTTCTTCAAGATCTGCTTGAGATATTTGGTTTGTGATAGAAAAATGTCGTCTTTGTTTTGTTGGACTTGTAAACCAAGAAAATATGTGAGCTCACCAAGCATGGACATTTCAAACTCTTTATGCATCACCAAGGAAAAATTTTGACTCATGTCTTCTTCATTGCTACCAAAGATGATATCATCAACATACACAACAAGTATCAGCATCTTATCATTGTCAATTTTTATATATAGATTGCTATCCGTTGATCCTTTTATAAAACCTTGTTGGTGGAGGTACTTATCCAACCAATAATACCACACCCTTGGAGCCTGTTTAAGGCCATAGAGAGCCTTTTTGAGTCTGCATACAAGTTTTGGATCATTTCCAAGGATAAACCCATCTGGTTGTTCAATATATACTTCTTCATTTAAGTCTTCGTTCAGAAAGGCAGATTTCATGTCCATCTGAAATACTTTGAACTTCTGAAAGCTAGAGAGAGCAAGGAACATTCTTATAGCCTCAAGTCTGGTAACTGGAGAAAAAGTTTCTTCAAAGTCTATGCCTTCTTGTTGCGCATAACCTTTACACATAAGTCTTGCCTTGTTTCTAACCACATCCCCATTTTCATTCAGCTTATTTTTGAAAATCGATTTTGTCCCTATGACATTCTTATCTTTTGGTCTAGGAACCAACTCCCAAGTGTTATTATTTTCAATCTACTCGAGTTCTTCCTCCATGGCCTTGACCCAGCATTCATCTTTGCAAGCCTCTCTTACATTTTGTGGTTCAGTGGAGGAGAGCAATGCTAGATAGCTTGAAGCTTCTAAAATGGTTCTTCTTGTTTGTACACTTGCCTCTTTCTGCCCCAAAATTTGAGATTCTGGATGATTCTTCTAAATGTATCTAGATGGAGTCTTTTCTTCTATCCTTATTTGTTCTTCTGGTGCCTCATGGGTTTCTTATTCATCATGAATCTGATTTGATGTTGACAGATAGTCTTCACCATCTTCGAAATCTTCAGATTTTACCTGCCTAGGAGTGTTTCCTTCTTCATCAACCACTAAATCAATGCTTTCAACAATATTGCCAAGTCTTTTATTGTAACATTTGTAATATTTGCTGTGGGGTGAGTAGCCAAGTAAAATGCCTTCATCTGCTCTAGGTTCAAACTTGCCAAGATTTTCATCAGTCCTTTTAATGTAGCATTTGCTTCTAAAAATTTCGAAGTATTTTACTGTGGGAGTCTTACCGTACCAAAGTTCATGAGGAGTCTAAGTGTTGTTTATCCGGACGTTTGTCTTGTTGAGAATAGTAACAGTGGCAAATGTGGCTTCACCCCAGAAGGTTACGGGAGTTCCAGACTTATCAAGCATAGAACGAGCCATTTGTTGAACCATTTTGTTCATCCTTTCCACCACTCCATTTTGCTGAGGAATCCTTGCAACAAAAAATTCCCTTCTTATTCCATGTTCTTCATAAAAATCAAAAAATTCATCTGAGGTAAATTCCCCTCCTCGATCAGGTCTGAGGCATTTGATTCTGCGATCTGATTCGTTTTCAACCAAAGCTTTGAATGACTTGAACTTTTCGAAAGCTTCATCTTTATACTTCATGAGTCCTATCCAACACATCCTTCAAAAGTCGTCAATGAACAATATGAAATACTCTTCTCCTCGAGGTGACCTCTTCCTAGTTGGACCACATATATCAGTGTGAACAAGTTCAAGTGGCCTTCTAGCTAATCCTTCCTTCTCAGGGAAATTAGTTTTGGTTTGATTACCAAATTGGCATGATTTTCATATTGTATTATTTGGAATTCTGATGTCAGGAAGATCGTGAACTGCTTGATATTTGCATGCTTTTCTAATCGAAGAGAAGCTAATATGCCCCAGTCTTCTGTTCCATAGCTAGTGTTCATCATTCTTGCTTAAATAGCATTGTTGTCGTTCTCCCTTGAGTACGTATAAGTTATTTGGAGTTCTTATGCCTCTGATCACTGTTTTCCCTATATCAAGCTCATGAACAATACATCCATTTGATCGAAATATTACCTCAGTTCCTTGATCACACATCTGACTGACACTCAATAGATTATGCTTTAAGCCATCAACATACATAACATTTCCAGCCTTGACCTTTCCTTTCAAACAAACAGAGCCTTTACCTTTTATGAATGTAGGGGTGTCATTTCCAAATGAAACCTTCTTTTCCTTTTCCAAGGCACTATATGATTGAAGTTTTTCTTTATTACCTGTCATATGTTTCGAGCATCCACTATCGATGTACCATTGATTTTCCTGTCCTTCCGCATATAAGGCTATCCCACATCTTTCCGGTTGCGTTTCTTTCTTTTTCCAGGTTTTGGAACTCAATGAAGCTTGCTCCTTCTGAGTTGTTTGCCGAAACCTGCTTCTATATTCAGAGTCTTCATGACCGAAGTTGTTACAGATAGAACATTCTATTTCGTTTTCAAGAGTAGAGAAGTTATTGTAGGTTCTTTTCATGATTCCTGTCATACTCCTTTGTTTTTGAGCTTCCCTAGTCATGATGGTCTTATAGGCAACACATTTAGTAGCTTTATGACCAAAGTTATGACAAGAGAAACATTGGCCATTGAAGAAATTCCTGCGATTATCAAATCTACCAACCATATGATTGTAGTTTCCATCCATTCTTGAGCCAAATTGAGAATGATTTACCTGTGGTCGGTTGAGGCTTCTGTTCATCCTTGACGTGGACTGCTCCTGATTTACTTGATAATCTTTGATCATTCTTGAAGTAAATTGTCCCTGATTTCCCTGGTGATCTGCATTATACTTTTGTTGTCGATTGTCAACTTGTTCACTTCTCCTTGCTGCATCAAGATAACTTTTGGAGGTGGATGGCTTTCGCGCTTGCTTCTGAGCTTGAGATGCTTCTTTGGAATATTCGAGACCAATCTTGATTAGAGGAGAACGTTGCACTTTGATAATCTCATCTAGAGTTTCAGACCCTTTAGCAAATCTGAGATTAAGGGCTTTTTTTTTTCTCAATTTCTTTTCTAAGTCCCACAATTTCACATTCTAACCCTTCATTGTGTTTATCTTTTTCAACAAGTTGGAATGTTAGAGTATCTATAATCATATTCTTTTCCTCTAAACAAACTTTAAGTTTAGAAATTTCTTCATAAAGACCTTCTTCATTTATAACATCCAAGAAATCATCATCTTCAAAAGCCATCAAAAGTCTATCAATATTACCTTGTTCATCTTCATCATTGTTTGACAATCCATCATTGTCTTCATGCATGTAATAGCTCTTCTTATTCTGTTTTATGTTCCATCTAACAGGTTCCTTAATTTTGTCTAGTTTATCTTTATGAGGACATTTTGCAGCATAATGACCGACTCTTTCACAAGCAAAGCATTTGAAAGGTAGCTTACCTCTGAATCTACCAGTTCCCCGTTGAAGGTTCTTCACAAAATTTGATTCTTCCTCTTCTTCTGACATATGTCCTAACTCATAGTAATCTCCTTTTCCTGAAGCCTTGAATGCATCTTCTCTCCTGTCTGAAGGTCCTCCTTTTCTCATTTTGTAAGAAGTTAGAATTTCTTGCAGTTGTCACATGGTAAGGTTCTGTAGATTCTGCTTTTCTTCTGTGGCAGAAACTTTTGAATCAAACTTGGGAGACAAAGATCTTAGAACCTTTTCAACCAAAACAACTTCTTTTATTTCTTCACCCAAGTTTTTCATACAATTTATGATCTCATCTATACATAGGAAATAGCTAGTCACACTTTCATCATTATGCATTCTGAGACTTTCATATTGAATTCTAAGAGTTTGTAATTTTGCTCATTTTACCTGTTCATCTCCTTCATAGCTCAGATCGATCTTGTCCCATATTTCTTTTGCACTTTGAGCTACATAACCTTGACGAATTCGGATTGAGATAGACTTCCTAATAGAGTATTGATAGCTTTTGCATTTGTTTCATACTACTTATCAGCTGCATCTGTAGGAGTTGCTTATGGAAATGTGTATCCTATTTCCATAATATCCCAAACTTTTGTACCCAGAGATTGAAGATAGGATGTGATTCTTACCTTCCAATAGACGAAGTTGCTCCCATCAAAAATCGGTGGCCTGATAGATGCTTCCTTTTTGTAGTTGCTCATGATGATAGATCTTCCTTCAAGCAATCAAGCTTTTCCTGAAGGACCTGCTCTGATACCAATTGTTGAAAATAATACTGAGAGGGGGGGGTGAATCAGTATTATCAAATTCTTTTTCAATTTATACAACCATTTGCAGGTCTGACTAATGAAACTTGTGTACACCTTTTAGAATTATAATTTAATTTATTCTTCAGGTGTTGATCATTAATCTGTGTGTCAGAACAATAAACAAGAATAGGAAAAATAGAGCAGACGGTCACACCAAAGAACACAAGATATAAGGTGGAAACCCAATGTGGGTGAAAACCACCTGCTATAATATGTCTCTATCTTCTTTCAATTAGAAACTTCTTTTTACAATGATTTTGTACTGGTGCAGTCTTATACCAGCACGCAGGCTTCAACCTGCAAAAGGCTACAACCTTCTCTCGTTCTCTAGACTCTCCTGGAAGGGAGATACAACCACCTTAGCTCTTGTACTAGCTGAGGTACTAGTACATAGGTGCTGACCTACTGAAGGCTTCACCCTTCTCTTTTCTTCCAAGGACCACGTTTCATAAATTTTCAAACTGGATCCATGAATATCAATCAAACATCAAATAGATCTACAATCAACCAACTTCCTTGTACAAATATTGAATCAATAATTTCTCAGCACACAGCAACCAGACACCAATTCAGACTTTGAACACTACAATAATAGACAAAAGTAGCTAAAACATATTTCAAGAAAAGTCTGCAACTTCACCAATAGAAACCTGGGGATATCCGCACCTCCGCTGTGTCGAGCCTGCCGGTCTCCGCACCTGCACTGTGTCAAGCCTGCATACCTCCGCACTTGCGCTGTGTCTAGCCTGCGGACCGTTGCACCTACACTATGTCTAGCTTACTGACCTCCGGGTATAGATAATTTATCAGACTTCAATTATACCCCAGACTATCAGATTTACAGATCTGATCATGCGCCAAAGAGATCTCGACCCATCAGTAGATCCTTCTTGTAATGCTCCGGTTTCTCCTTGATTCAGGTCCAGCTATAACTCACCAACCAATCACCAGTATTTCATATCTTGCTTTTCTTAAGATATTCAACACATTTGTACTTAGCCAAATGATCTCCTTTCCTTTTTATAGTCTAGGCCTTTCTCAAACGATGGTCCAAAACTATAGAGATCCAATATTAGGGACCCAAAACCTGGGTTCAATACTTTAGATGCAAAACCATGGACCAAAACCATAGGATCAAAAATGTCGGACTAAATACCATGGACCAACCATAAGATTTCCCACGTGCGCACGTTTTTCTCTGCATGAAAGTGCATGTACTTTACGTCCGCACTTTTTGTTCGGTACACCTACGAACATGTCCGCACCTTTTGATTGGCATACATGCAGAACCTGCCGATGTCCACATCTTTGTGAACAGAAACCTACAGGTATCTCATTTTCTACTATTTTGAGAGCTTGAACTTGTGATCTGCTATTTGAGTGAGTTACCATCAAGGACAACACTTATGTCATCGAGCCAAACCTGTGCCAAACCTATGTCATAATGCCAACACAAACATCATAGTTCTACCCATCTCTTATACCTAGTTATTTCATATACCCATTTAATGTAGAAAATCATGTAAATTCACAAGCTCATGCAATGTACTAAAGCATAGGACAAGAATCTACTTCTAATTTCAACGAGCAGAAGCCAATAGATCGATGAAAACAATATGAACAAGAAGAAGACAAATAAATGGCACATAACACAAGATGTATATGGGGAAAGCCACTGCTCAAAACCTCGCTATCTATATTGCATATATCAGAAATATGAGTGAAGATACAAAGCATGTTCTCACTAGAACAATTCCACACAAGTATGCTCAACTCTTTTAGCTCACAAGTTAGCTCAAGGCAAATCTGTAGCCTATTCAACAACTCTCCAAGCCCCTAATCTCTTGCATAATTCCTAAGATAAATAGCTTATATTTAAAAGGAATTCATGCTTCCAAAACTACGCAATCCAAACACAAGATCAATCTCCTATGCATGCATGATATTTACACTCGAGTAAATAATATAAGTAGTAGTACATTGTCCTTGCACTCTAGTCTCAACTGGGTCTTTTTCTAAACTGACATACATGAGTTTCTCATTAGGGAATCTTTAGTTAACTGGAGTAGTGTTATTGGATGCACTAGTGCACCAACTGACTATTAAATCTCTATTAGTTCCACAAATAGTTTGGAACTAATTTAACTAAACTTAACTTAGTAAACTGAGTGATCTAATTTCCAACTCAATTTAAACTCATACTGGACCCCTAAAACTTAGGGAGAACATATACATGACTACATAAATACTTCCAACTCGAAATTCCTAAGCTAATTAAGTTAATTAAACTTAATTAACTATTTACAAGTTGTTATGAGAATAGAATTCGATTTTAATTCTCAACTTAATTCAAGGGCAAATTAAACTGGAATTTCTTGTTGTCATTTCTCAACAATCCCTCTCAACAAGAAAGGGATTATCTATTACCCTGATCCTATCTCCGTGAAACTCCAATTTACATCTTGAAAATGCCTTTGTCAAAATGTGAGCATCTTGCTCCTCCGTGGGAATGTACTCTAACAACACAATCCACCTCAATACACAATCTCTGAGATGATGATATCAGATATCAATTTGCTTGGATCGATCACGAAAAACTAGATTTTCAGAGGGTTTGATACAACTCTGATTATCACAATAAATCACAGTTGGATCCATTTACTGACCAAACAAACCAACCAAAATCTTCCTCATCCAGATGGCCCCACATGTTTCGTGATTCACATTCATGTACTCTACCTCCGCCGAACTGAGTGGAACTGATTTTTGTTTCCTGATGTACCAAGAAAATGTCATTGAACCAATACTGAAGATCCCTCCTGATGTGCTCTTCTTGTCGAATGGACTCCCTTCCCAATCTGCATCATTGAAGCCTTGAAAATTCACTCCCTCTATCCATCTGTACCATAATCCATACCGAGAAGTACCCTTGATGTTTCTCAACACATTCTTTGATGCCTTCCAATACAACTTGGTAGGCCTAACCATCGCTTAACTAAGATGGGTAATTGCATAGCACATATCCAGTCATGTGTTCACCAAGTACATGAGTGAACTCACAAGATGTATGTAAATACTAGCTTCCACTACTTCCCCTGAAGTAGCATCCTCCTTCATCCAATTACCTACTAGAGGAGTCTCCATGAGTTTGTTTCTCTCCATGCAGAATCTTCTAAGTATCTCGTTGGCATACTTAACCTGAGACACAAACAACTCCCCATCTCCCTGCCATACTTCCATGCCAATAAGGTAATGCATGAGCCACATGTCCTTCATCTCAAACTCTCTTACAAGGTCCTTCTTGCAAGACTTGATCAACTAATCATCACATGTCAGTATGAGATCATCAACATAAAATAAAATGATCAACAATTCACCTTCTACCACTATGTGGTATAGGTCCGCATCTGCTTCACTCTTAGTGAAGGCCAACTCGATGAAGTAGATATCTATCCTGGTATACCAAGCATAGGGTGATTTCTTCAACCCATACAACACTCTCTTGAACCGACACAAATGCGACTCACGATCAAATTTCAGTTTTCGCTATGTACATTTCTTACTCAACCATGCCATTAAAGAAGGTTGCCTTTACATCCATTCGATGTATCTTCCAACCCATATGTGCTGATAGTGCCAATATTCATCTGATTGATGAGTACCTTGCAACAAGAGCAAAGGTCTCATCATAGTCAATCCCCTCTACATGTGAAAAGCCACAGGCCACAAATCTAGCCTTATGCTTCTCCACACTACCATTTGCAGCTTGCTTTACCTTGTAAAGCCAACAAGAGCTCACCATTGACTTTTCCTCTGGTCTCAGGGCCACATCTCAAACACTGTTATGAACTATGGAAGCATACTCCTCCACCATGACATCAACCCAAATTAGCTGTTGCAAGAAGATGGCTTTGTCACAACACATTCGCCCATAAGAGCCATGTATCCAGTGTACCTCTCAGGTGACATCCTCTGTCTGCGCTAAGAAGTGGGTGCTCCCACATTCTCTTTGCATCATCCAACAATATGTCAACCTCTCTGGTGTGCTTTCTTCCCTCTCTGGAAGACTTTGCCTAAGTGGATGTCTCCACTTCAGGATCCTCTACATGTCACTAATCCACATCAATCTGAGGCTCCTCAACCTTAGGAGCTACAAGCTCTTCATCCACATGTAGCTCAAGCTCCCTCTCAAGGGAAACTCACATGGCCTTCTTCTCATCGAATTTGGCATCCCCGTGAACCATTGCCATCCTGTTGGTCAGTAAAAGTACACCCGATATTTGTGAGGTGTATCAGTGTACCCCACAAATATCCCCAACTCTACTGGCGGCTGAAGCTTCTTCTATGCATATTTGGTCACATGGAAATATACCGATGACCCAAAAATCCTGAAGTGACCAACATCTGGCCTCTTAACGAAATAAGCTTCCTCTGGAGTCTTCATCTCAAGTACTCGATGTGGGCTACGGTTCTGAACATAAATCGTTGTGTTTTATGCCTCAACCCACAAGTGTAGTGGTAGGCCCTCATCATGAAATATCGCCCTTTTTTCCCCTACTATGCTTATGTTCTTACTCTTGGCCACCCCATTCTACTGAGGGTTATGGGGTGTCGTCAACTCCCTGTTTACTCCCTTTCACTGCACAAAAGTTCTTAAACTCGTTTGAGACATACTCACCACTGTTGTGACTCCATAGAGCTTTAACCTTCTTGCCTGAATCTGTCTCCACCAATGCTTTAAACTCACAAACTTTGTGAAAGTTTGATCATTTTTCTGCATGAAAAATATCCAGCACTTACGAGAATAGTCATCAACAAATATAACATAATACTTGTGTTTGGTCGTAGATGCCGTCAAGAATGTTCCACACACATCTGAATGGGCTTACTCTAGAATAGCCTCTGTTGGAATGTCTTTTTCGTGAAAGGAAGACTTGGTGTATTTTCCCAAAGTACACCCCTTTCATGTATCAACTTTCTCAAGCATACCTTTGGGAAGACCGGTAGAGATTTGCTGCAATATCTTCAAGGCCCCATGATGCAAGTGGCCCAATCACCTATGCCACAACTCAAAAATGTCTCGGCTCTACACCCTTTCTTCTTTTATTCTCAAAGAAACACACTCCTCTACCTCCAGCTTATACATATTCTTCACCCGAATCCCTAGTTTCTTTACTTGACCTGTGGCTATGTGTCAAAGGAACGCCTTTCCTTTCGAGAAGATCACATCATAGCCTCTATCCTCAAGCATGGAAATAGATACCAAGTTCTTCTTCAGCCTAGGCACACACATAAAATTCTTCAAGGTGAGTGGAGCCCCATGATCCCTCTAAAAATTAATTGTGCCTAATCCAGTAACAGTATACTTCCCATCGTTACCCATCTCGATATGCATCTGGATATATTTCTCCTCAAGGTCACTGAATAACTCTTTGTTGTCATTCATGTGCAATGAAGCTTCACTGTCTAAGTACCATACACTTCCCATCATTGATAACACTATGCATGAAATGAGGGAAAAGTCCAATTCGAATTGAGAGTCCAAAGCCTCACCTACCACTCCTGCTGAGAACTTCTTCTTGGACTTCTTGAGTGGAAAATTTGTAGCAAAATGGCCCAGCTCATGACAATGAAAGCACTTAAATTTTGTCATGTCTTTCTTCTTACCTCCATGATAAGAATCCGATTTCGAATGGTAATCTTTCCCTTTCCCCTTCTTCACTTTAATCACTAAGGCATGTTTCTCTTCATCATCAGTATTTGATGAAGAGCCATCCCTGGTGTTCCTCCTAATCTCCTCCTGCATCAAATCCAACCACAGTCGTTTCCAATAGATAGCTTCTCCCAACCATTGATAGATTCCTGATAACTATGCTAACTCTTTGGGAGTCCTAGAAGAGAAATACTCACCATATCATCCTTGGCCACCGTGATTCCAACACTTCCAAGTTCACCACGACACAGAGTGAACTTGGTCAAGTATTTTGGAATTGTCTCGCGATTCTCCGTTTTGATTTTTGAAGTTTGTCCTTCAGTGCCAATTTTCTTTTGTCACTGATAATCTGATACAATTCTGCCAATTTTTTCTACATAGCATACGAATTTTCCTTGCCATGGAGACTCAAGACAATGTGGTCTCAAACTCCCTCAAGGATTATCTGCCTCGTCTTCACCACACACTTCTTCCATTCGGAAAAATTTTGTGCATCTAATGTTGTTGGCTTAGGAATGTCTTGATCAATGAATTCTTTTAAGCAATTATCCTTCAACACAACCTCCATTATGTTCCTCCAAGCTATCAAATTTGAGCTGCCTTCCAAGGCATACTTGAGCTGCAAACCGTAGAACGTCATCTGCCGATCCTGAAGTATGTATTGCAAATTCGAATTTCACATTTAAACCTGAACTCAAAACTTTGAAATCTCCTCTAGTATATGTTTCTCAGCTCTGATACCATGTAGAAAATCATGTAGATTCACAAGCTCATGCAATGTACTAAAGCACGGGACAAGAATCTACTTCTACTTTCAACCAGTGAGATCCAATAGATCGATGAAAACAATGTGAACAAGAAGAAGATAAATCAATGGCACATAACACAAGATGTATCTGGGCAAAGTCATTGCTCAAAACCCCGCTATCTATATTGCATATATCATAAATATGAATGAAGATACAAAGCTTGTTGTCACTAGAACAATTCTATAGAAGTATATTCAATTCTCTCAGCTCACAAGTTAGCTCAAGCCAAATCCTTATACTATTTAGAAGCTCTCCAAGCCCCTAATCTCTTGCGTAATTCCTAGGATGAATAGCCCGTATTTAAAGAGAATTCATGCTTCCAAAACTATGCAATACCACTGATAGTACATTTTCCCTGCACTCTAGTCTCAACTGAGTCTTTCTCTGAACTGATATGAATACTAGTGGATGCACTAGTGCACCAACTAGCTATTAACTCTTTATTAGTTCTACAAACAGTTTGGAACTAGTTTAACTTAACTTAACTCAGTGATCTAATTTCCAACTCAATTTAAACTCATATTGAACCCCTAAAACTTAGGGAGAGCATATGCATGACTACAGAAAGACTTCCAACTCGAAATTCCTAAGCTAATTAAGTTAATTAAACTTAATTAACTATTTACAAGCTGCTAGGAGAATAGAATTCGATTTTAATTCTTAGTTTAATTCAAGGAAAAATTAAACTAGAATTTATTGTTGCCATTTCTCAACATCTAATTGGATTGAATTCATATTCGTGAATTACCACATAAGTTAGCCGTCTCTTACCACATTTACATGATTTCATTATTTTGTATTGTCCTATAGGAAATAGGCATTTCCTCATCAATTCCATAGGAATGCCATCTCTCATCGTTAGTGTATGCATTCTAATGATATGACCAACATTTATACAATTTTAACATAAAGTTTGCATGCACATAATACAAGAATTCAATCAACAACCAAGATTAAACAATGTAAACTTTGAAACAGGAACTGATATTGTTATCCGTTTCATAGAGATAGCAAAAAAATGACCTGATTTTGAAAAGGGGCGATGTAGAACACAAAAGTTTTTTTAAAGCATAGTTTTTAGCACTTTAAATTTTTTCATGTACATTCCATTTTAGAATGATAGTGATTTTCATGTTGATTTAAAAAAGTGGTGATTCTGCATCAAGCCCTTTTTTTAAAAGACCTATTTTTTTATTTTAAATTTTCTAATGTATGAAATGTAAATAATTATTTTCTAAATTTAACAATTTTTTAAGTGTTCATCTTCTTCATATTTTTTTTTCTTTGTAGTGAGATTTGTAATGTTTTGCATATTTAAAGAAGAAGGTCGATATTTTGAATTTTCGATATTCTACATATTTATACATTGTTAATTCATTTTTCAATGAACATGAAATGATTGTCTCTAAAAAAACAATAATTTTTAACAATTGACATAAAAATAACCATTTTTAGCATAAATGTAACTAAAAAACTGCACATTTTGATAATTTTTGGTAATTTTTTGCTAGAAATGACATGTCAAAATCATAATTTTTATAGGAATATTCTAACTAAAAAGGTTAAATAATATTGTTTTATGGATTTCATGTCAAAAAAATAATAATAATCACTGTTTTTTTCAAAAAATAATGATTAACATAAAAATTAATGCGAAAATTACATAATACAAATATTGAACACATAACAACATTAATTGAGTGCTTATTCTTCTCATAAAATGTCAAAGTCAAAACATTACAAATATAACTAATTAATAGTTACAAAAAATGAGTTTGATTTCCAAGCATAATTTAAATTTAATCAACAATATCACGTAATCCAAACTCTTCATCCTCTAGAGTTTCATCATTGTCTTCTTCCACAATATTTTCTACTTCATTTTGTTCATTTTCTTCTTCTAATGGATCTTTGATGTCTGTGAATCCCCCAATGTATGTCTTTCTAGTCATTCCATGTAATGGTGGTTAGGGTTACTTTGCCTTTTTTGCCACACGTGATTCACTAAAGTCCCATTTCTTCAACCCAATTTCTTGCATTGCATCTGGAAGAAATTGAAAAGCACCTGAGCTACGCGTTTTTCGGGCGTGAAAAGCCCCCTAACGACTTAATTCGGAATCATTGTGCTTTTACCCGTGACCCCCCTACCCCAAGTCAGTCAAGGGGTCCTGACCCACCGGTCGGTAGGGGGAAAAGGCGCAGGCACCCCCTTAATTCTTTGCTAAATAAAATTGCACTGTATTGGATCTTTTTCAATGACAATGTAATTTCTTCCTTTTTTGAAGGCAACATGCTAGCGTTGTACCTAATTATGAAGCACAAAATAAATAATGAATTAAATTTGTACAATGACATATAAATTAAGAAATAAGACATTGAAATTCAATTCCATATAATAAAACTTACATGAGCCAAAAAATAAATCCAGATCTCAATCTCCTTCATTTGAACATATGTCTATAAGATAGTTAATCAATAAATGTGGTTTTTAATAAATGTTAACTATCTCTCCATTTGCTCCTTTGTCTTCATATGTTAGTTTTCTCACAACAGGTATCATAAGTCAATACTTGGCTATCACTTTTTCCATCTACCCGATTAAAAATCATAGACATATAGCTATCATCTTTTGCCCAGCTATCAATATGGATAAACTCACAATCATTTATAAATGGTTGATCTTCATGGTTAAGAAGATTTGACTTTTGCTTGTAACATGAAACAGTAAAAGTTCAATTAACTTGTACATAAACGAATTTTTTAACATTAATCAGATATACATTTTAAACGTCTTACCATGTAAGTTGCATCCTTGAGTTTGTTTTCCCCTTGAATCTTAACAATAACATTGTCAATTGTGTGTCTGAATGAATGTCAAAAATCTCCATAATGGTGATGATGTGACTTCTAGAAATCCTGCAACCACTTTACTAAGAGTTTGATAAGTATAAGGGTCACTATCATAGTCAATGTTTGGAATATTGAAACCACAGGGAATTTTAGCAATCATTAAGGCATAAACCCTTTTACGTATGAGTTTAGCAATGTATTTGTAGTTGCCTTGTATTACTTGATATTGAATAGTGTCCAGCCCATTACAAATGTAATGAGTAAAAGTTGGATCAAGTTCAACATTCGTAATAAATTGCTTCTTCAGTCTTTTGATCTTAATTTTTTTCAATAAATTTTCTGTAACTATTTGGTGCTCCATTTGCATCCTTCCTTATCTTTAATAAAATAAATAAATATATGTGTAAGTTATAAAATAAAAATAGTATACATATGAATAAAAATGAATGTATAAATCAACATAACTTTTTTAACGCAAGATTAAAAAAACAAATTGATGTTGATGTAGAACTTGAATTTGGATAGTTGCGTACAACATCATCCCAACTATCTTCATTCAACAATTTAACCATTTGTTTTTTAATTTTCATGTAAACTTTGCGACTAAATAGATAAAGTAAAAAAGTTAATATAGTGATATGTATAACAAATACTACCAAGAACAATATGTTAGATTTAAAAGAAAATTATAATCTAGAAATAAGTGAAAATAATTCAACAAACTTACTTTTGAAATTCCTCAGACATTTCCTCCAATGATAATTCCCCTAACCTCACATGAGATAAATTGTTTTGACAATTTCTTCATCCTTCACTCCTTGCAATGCTCTCCAAGGTGTAATAGCCATATCTTCTGGAAGTTGCTTCATTTCAGGACTTGATTTACTGTTGCTACATATCAATGGTTTAGATCTTTTGACCTTCTGGTTTTTAATGCCAATGTTCTCCCACATGTTAAAAATATCATTAAACAATTCACATCTCTCTAGTTTTAAATGCCAACTAGAAAATGTTATCATACCTCTGAATAAATCAGTATTTACTCTGTCGCCTTTTGAATTGATTTTCTCTTCAATTTGATAGCCTATTTCCATACAACGTTCCTTTTGGAAATATACAGTAACATTTAGCTTATCCCCACCACATTTTTCTTCAAATTCACTATGAATAGATATAATCCTTTGGATGAAAGTCATAAAAATCCTATATTTATTATCTGAATTATGATCCCATGCCACTAACTTTGCTTCTGTATCTAATAAACCAGCATAAATGATACATTTCATTGTTTCAAAACGTGAGTTATTGGAATATCCTCCATCAATTATCTTTGAGCTTATATAGAATGGTTCCCCCCAAACACATAATAATTGTATTCAAAACATTTTGACTTATCAAATGATTCTTTGTTGGGAACTTGAACTGGATCAACAAGAAGCACATAATTAACCACATGAACATATGGATTATACCTCATCAATGTCTTCAAGTTGTGAATATGTAGATGGTGTGGTTTTCTGATTTGATATTTACATTGTCATTCACTTGCCTTATAAATTTTTATGACATTAAGCTGAAATGTACAACCACCCTCAATTAAGTTTCTCTTTGTTAAGTTCTGTTGAATGACATTTTGTTTTGTGTTAATAATGCTATCCTCTAAATCAGCTCCTAATGTAATGATTTCTCTACTTTCTTTTGAAGTTTCACTAGGTTCTTGATTGTTGGTAATGATTACTTCAGAATGTTCAACTTTACTTTTATTCTTCATAACATTCTCATCATTAACTAGAATAGATTTATTGTTGAGCATTATTACTTTTGGTCTTTTACGGATCTTTTCCTTTCTAACATCAGTTCCAATGTCATCCTTAGTAACGACAACATATTCTTCAGTGCTAATTTCAACTTCTTCATCTTCAAAAGTACCTTGTTTACCTTTGCTAGATTTATCCACTAGAAGCATTTTTTTTCTGATCCCTTGGGTGTAGTTTTGAAGCATCATGAATTACTACATTTTGCTTGTTTGTCATTTTTTCTTCTAACACTAAGTAGAAACTACTGACAACTTTCAGAATATCATGCTCTATGAAATGAATGTCTCCCAACATGATTGAACAACTTTAAAAAAAAAATTGCCAAACAAAATATCATATGTCAATAAAAACAAAGTTATAAAAATATGGTGAGATAGTTACAAGAACACAAAACACAAATATAAATAACAATACTTACGATATTTTGTATCATTTCATTTACGATTTGTTTACACAATTTTGTAGATACCTCTCTCGTGTCATACAATGAATATGATAACTGGTATTTAATCATTTCATGTGACTTGAGCAGTTTTGTAAGTATGTCAACAACTTCACTGTCCGGTACCGAACACATGTCTATGACCTTTCTCAGCACGTCATAAATTCCATTATCGTTAAGTATATCAACCTACAGATATATCTGCACATTTTGGCTTTCTCTTTCTTCCACATACCAGACATTTGATGGGAGTTTCAGTTCTTTTGATTTCTTCTAGTATGAAATCATTTTCTTCTCGTTTGAGGCACTTGAAAAATTTGTAGCCATCAGCTCAGGTGGGGTTTATTCAACAGTGTTTTCTGAAGATCCATCTTTAAGAGTATTTGGTCCTGAAATATTCACAGAAATCTTCTTTGATGCTATTTTCTTGAAGAAAAAACACATATAAATCTGTTAACCACAAAAAAGTAATAAATTAAATTAACAAAAAAAACAATAAATGATAATTAATTTCGTAAAACATAACAATTTAAAAAAATAACAAATTAAAAAATGCATTGCCATGTCGCCCCACCTTGGAAATTGACCAGCCAACCGAGCCAACAGTTCGGCTCGGCCCCCCTACACCACCTTGGCGACCCAACAACTATCCACCTTCCTGACCCCCATCCCCACCTGACCTCGGCAGCCCAACAGTCTGCCAGCAGTTGGGTCGACAGGGTGGGGCAAGGGCTGGTGGCTAGCCCCCTGGCTGTCGAGGTGGCAGGCTGCCCTACCCTGTGGCCCAACGGCCTGCCAGGGTGGCGGGCTGATTCCGAAAGCCCCACCCCAGTGGGTTGTTGGGCCGTCAAGGTGGGGTGAAGGCTGTTCGCCCACCAGCCCTACGCCCCACCCCTGCGGCCTAACGGCCCGCCGAGGTGGCGGGCTGATTCCGGGAATCGGTCCACCAGGCCTGCTAGGGTGGGGTGGAGTTCTAGGTTGCTAGTCACACCACCCCTAACCCAAGGGCCTGTTTGGCCGTTGGGAGCCTGATCGGGCCCACCATGCCCATTACGGATGAACTTCATTAAACATTTTTAATTTTAAAATTTGCAAAACAAAAAAATTAACTAACCTTTCAAATGCGATAATCCTCCATTGAATATGTTGTTTATAGCAATGTTGCTGCTCCACAAATTTTCTTCAAGTCTTTTAACGAACCTCGAAAAACCTTGATATGATGTGAGTAATAGTGATAATGAATTTTATTATATAGGTGAAATTATGGAATTGTTTTACCGTATGGTTAATGTGGGATTAATTTGATTTTATAAATTTTAACATGTTAATTTTGTTAGGGCGATATAGGAAACTATGATAAAGTGAATATTACAGAATTGTTTTACAACACGGTGAATGTGGGATTAATTTGTTTTAGAAGGTATAAAAATTTAAAAAAACATTCAAGTGTCTAGTAAATATTATATAGTTTAAGTATTAAATTAATTTACGTAAAATATTTAATTTAAAATTTAAAGATTTATTTCAAAGAAAAAAATTAGTTAAAATTTTTCAATAAATTGTAAAAGAAAATAATGGAGGGAAATACATGAAATGAAATTTTTGGACGGAATTTTTCATTCTTTAAGCTATATAATATCATTAGGAGAGTCTACATTTGTATCATTCATCCTCTTCTATTTGAAAGGGATGGATTCTTCTGATAGTGAAGTTTCGCTTTGTGAAGCATCAACATCTTCGTCGTGTAACTGTTAGCACTCCAGGAAACTCTCCTAGGTTGCAGCTCGGAGATGCCTGGTAACATATAATCTTCAATATTGTTCTCTGAACTATTGGAATAAAAGATGGTTTGGATCAAGCCAGACAACCATTTCAACTTTGTTTTTATTCAAGACATGCATGAACACCCTAAGTTTTACAAGACTTTAGACCACTAATGCTCAATAGTTTGTAGATTAGGTGAATATGGAGAATACTAACCACACCAGTAGATGCACAAAACTATGTGATGGCTAGCTGCAACCAGTAAAAAGGTCTGCAAATTTATTTCCTAAGGCACAGACAGGATGACAACTCTCTAACACTAAATAAACAGAAACCTGCATAACGCATTCAATCATACATACTAGACTTCAACACAGAGGTGGGATGACAACCCCTTTAATGCTAAATATCAAGAGCACATGAACAAATGCATAATAGGCACAACCTAGAACAGAGTAGAAATGGAAATTGAACATATAACAGTAAAAGAAGTTTATATTGCTAGAATGAAGATGAGAAGCTTGAGTAGCAAATTCTCAATAGCCTCCAGAAGTTGAACCCTTGTTACATGTAGTTTTCTACCTTTTATAGGCCCTTTACAATGCTCCTGAGCTCTCTAGAAGGCTCAGAGTCTTAGACTTGTCTGATCTGTCCCTTAACCATTTGATTCCCTCAATAGGCAGGCATGGCTCGGAGGTTTTCCTCTTCTGACAGAGGAATAACATATTCAGATATTTTGGGCAGCCTGCTGTGATGCCTAGGAGCTCTCTCGTGCCAAATATGCCCCATCATGTTTGTTAGGATGACTGTTGCACTGGTAGGACTGTTAATGCTCCATGTTTTCGTTTGATTTGGTTTGAGGCATGTAGTGGCCCTTCTCCTTCCCTTTCCGGGCTCTGTTTTCCAGCCGTTGTCTCTCCGTCAAATCCTTCTTCTGATATGTATCATGACTACAAGACTCCTATAAGGAGGGCTTGTTGCCTGAACTTGCAATGGAGTGGCTATCGTGGCTATGAAATCCCTGCACCGGTCCCTTTCATATGATAGCCATGAATTTTTTTATGTTGTTGTGGCTGTTCGGGTCATAAACAACAAAAGCGTTGCAATACTGCCAAATCCTACCCATCACTGTCATCACCAGTCACACAAAGCCTACTGCTGTGTATTTTCCGTGGATTTCTCCATGTGGGAAAAAATTAAAAAATGGGAAAAAGCAACCCTTGCAGACCTCAATCTTAATAAAATATTGCTTCCCAGACCCTTTTGGGTCCATGTCTTATCACATATCACAAACCTGGTTTCCCTTTGTATTTCACTCATGCAACGAAAATGCACCAAAAACCACTGAAAACAGCCTTGGCGCGGACCTGAAATAATATGCAATAGAGTGTTATATAACCGTCAGGTCCAGTTATCGCATCGCAAATATTCATGTGCGAAAGGCCCCGACCCTTGGTGAAGCGCCGCTACGATACGCCGATTTGCGATCCTGCGGTGTGAAGTGGGCCCGTTGATAGCGATCCTTCATTGTTGATCGCAAATCACAGTCACACTTGGTCCACGTTTACCCTGCCAGCTTACCTCTGCCGATGTGATACAGGGATGCGATTTGATCGCAATCGCATATCGCTAAATGTAAAGGCCCTGCCCCCTGGTCTTCCCGATCTGTGATCCGCTGATTAGATCTGGGTCATTGATCAACTAGATTGGATGGCGACTGTGCATTTTTGGGTTTACGCCTGCGTAAAGGTTTTTCTCTTTGTAGCGTTTGAAGTGTTTAAGCTTCCCAATAGTGTGTTGCCACCCTTCCAAGGGCTTTCCAGCTGTGACTATTTCGATCAGCGAATGACCTTTGACAAAAATGAAAATTTCAAGAGCATGAATGGATCCCTTGGCGTGTTTTTAAGCAGATTTGCAGACTTTGGGAGTTTTTTGAATCCATTTTTTATCCCTTTATCAGTAGAGCTAACAGTAACAACTCTATTCATATTGATGAATATACAAAAATTATTCTACTATGAATAAAGATTCACTTCTTCTACTTAGTCCTGATCCTAAGGACTATGAGAGCAGCACTGATGAAAGATGGGATGAAGAATTTCAAATAAATAAAGATTCACGGTTTCCACTTAGTCATAATCCTAAATATTATAAGAGCAACAATGATGAAGAGCATGATGAAGAATTTCAAAAGAATGGAGTGTCACAATGTACACTTAGTCCTAATCCTATAGACTATGAGAGCAGTAGTGATGAAGAGCATGATGACGAATTTCAAAAAAAGGAGTGTCACAGTGTCCACTTAGTCCTAATCCTATGGACTATGAGAGCAGCAGTGATGAAAAGCATGATGATGAATTTCAAAAGAATGGAGCGTCACAGTGTCCACTTAGTCATAATCCTATGGACTATGAGAACAACAGTGATGAAGAGCATGATGAAAATTTTCAAAAGAATGGTGTCACGGTGTCCTCTTAGTTCTAATCCTATGGGCTATGAGAGCATCAATGATGAAGAATTTCAACTGAATAGAGTGTCATAGTGTCCACTTAGTCCTAATCCTATAGACTATGAAAGAAGTAGTCATGAAGAAAATGATGAAGAATTTCAAAAGAATGTAGTGTCATGGCGTCCACTTAGTCTCAATCCTATGGACTATGAGAGCATCAGTGATGAAGGGCATGATGAACAATTTCAAATGAATAGAGTGTGGCAATATCCACTTAGTTCTAATCCTATGGACTATGAAAGTAACAGTGATGAAGAACACGATGATGAATTTCAAAAGAATGGACTGGCACGGTGACCACTTAGTCCTAATCCTATGGACTATCAGAGCAATGGTGATGAAGAGCATGACGAAAAATTTCAAAAAATTGGAGTGTCACGGTGTCCACTTAGTCCTAATCCTATGCACTATGAAAGCAGCAGTGATGAAGAGCATGATGAAAAATTTCAAAAGAATGGAGTGTCATGGTGTCCACTTAGTCCTAATCCTATGGACTATGAGAGCAGCAGTGACGAAGGACAGGAGGAAGCACTTAGGCCTAATCCTAAGAACTATGAGAGTAGCAGTGATAAAGGACAGGGTGTAGAATTTTCAGTAAATAAACAGTCACATTTTCGATGTAGTCCTAATTCTATGTACTATGAGAGCA
Source organism: Pinus taeda (assembly GCA_000404065.3). NCBI lineage: Eukaryota > Viridiplantae > Streptophyta > Pinopsida > Pinales > Pinaceae > Pinus > Pinus taeda. The sequence continues at coordinate 96,955 of APFE031265382.1, forward strand.
GCATTGGCAATGCACATCAGGAAGAATATCCAATAAACATCGAGTCAAATTTTCCATTTAGTCATAATTCTAAGGACTATGATACTAGCACTGAAGAAGGGGAAGATGAAGAATATCCTCCAAGTGAGTATTTCAAAGGTACAACTAAACATAGTGAGGATAACATTCCTCATAATGATGATGAAAATTCTTATACAATGATTCAATGATGGGGATGTTGCTAGGAAATATTGTATCCAGGAGTAGGAGCAGACCTTTTTGTATCATTCCAAGATGTTCTAGTTATACCAGGGGTAGAGTAGAATATTTGATGAGAAGAAGTTCTATCAGCACTCTCATTTCAAGTGAATGTTGTAAAAAATATTGCTTGAAACATATGGATTTCAAATTTGCATTAGAGAAAAGGAAGAGATATTTGTCAATGAATAAAAACATGCAAAATTCATATTTAGTTGGGTGCATGCAATCTGCATTGTCAGGCTATGATTATCCTATTGGGTCTTTATTTATCTGTAGAAAGGCTTTCAAAATGTTTCATTGGATGGGTAATTTTCGTCTCTCGAGAATTCAAGAAAATTTGGAAAAATATCCCACATTTTATTCAAAAGTACATCATAAACGACAGTTTGGGCCATTATCAAATACTGCAATGTCATGGATGAAAGTTTTCTTTTCAAAGCATGGAGAGTGTATGCCAAATAGAGAGACTATACACATTCCAGATAATTTTTCAAGACAACAAATCTACAACTTATACAAAGAATATGCAGAAGATTTTGAGAGACATGGTTGATTTATTACATACCAATATTTTGTGAAGATATGGAAAAAAGTATTCAACAATGTTTATATTCCTAAGAAGACAAGGATGGGGATTTGCAGTACATGTGCTTCTCTTCAATAAAAAAAAAAGATAAATGTGAAGGGTCAGAAAGAGGTAAGCATTCATAACTTTAACTTTTAAAATTGTATAGTCATCAACTATGAAAACATATTTCTTAATGGCTTTCTTTTATGTTGTGTAGACTCCATTGTCAAAGAACTTCATGAGTGCCACGAACAACAAACAAGTGAAAGGAAAAATTTGTACAAACATCGAAAGAAATGTTATGATAATCCAAATAAATATTTGGATTTGATAATTGATGGTATGGACCAGAAGAAAACATTTTTACCACATTTTGTTTGCACACCCAAAAATTTACAGGAGGAAAATTTTATTCAGTATCACTTGGTCAGTTGTATGGTCTTCAATGGGAAAATATTGCCAAAAATGTATTTCACAACTCCAAATATTCATAATGATGCAAATCTGACAATAACTATAATTCATGATGTGCTTTCTCATTGGTCTGATAATCTTTCTGAAGTTTTGTATCTACAATTGGACAACACTTGCCATGAAAACAAAAATCAAATTGTTTTTGGATATCTAAACATGCTTGTTGAATTGAAAAAATTTCAGAAAGTAAAGGTTGGTTTCTTTCTTATTGGGCACACTCGTGACCGTATTGATCAGATGTTCAATCATTTTTCAGTCACATTGAGGAGGAAGGAAGTTGGGAGATTTCCATCATTAATTGAATGTATTGATGTGTTGGAAGAAACTATTGGCATGCGAAGGCTTATTTTGGGATCGCATGGTGAGGGGAAATGCATTGAACAACTTAATGACATTAGCTTCCAACATCAATTTCGTATCAAAAAAATTGATGGGAAAACACTAATATGGGGAAAGAAGTATTCAACCACTGCAAAATGGGTATCGTCATCAAGTTTGGAATTTTTGAAGTTCATTCCAGATCTTCCAATAGTTGCATCAAAAATATTGTTATTACAATGAGTTGGTGAAGTTCATAATGCACACAGACAGAATGGAGATATAAATTATTCTGATTACCTAAAATAAATTAAAAAATGTATTAGATATACATTGAGTACTTTGACATTGCTGATTTAGTTTGGTGGGAGTCATTTTTCAATAATCAAAGTGATATCATTTCAACAACAAATGAAGATATACCTTTGAAAAATCCATTTATTTCGCCACAAAATGTGTCAAATGAATATGAGGAAATAAACATTGTTGAACAACAACAATCTCAAAGTATTATTAATTCTTCATAGGGAGAGGAAAGAGAGATGTATATTGGTTCCAGAAGGTCTCATGCACAACATGAAGCCATGAAAAACCTTTATAGGGGCTCAATACAAGGTATTAAGGAGGGTTGCATGATCGCAATGCTAGCAGATGGAGATCCCAATGGCTATCCATTCTGGGTTGCTAAGGTTATAAATATCTTTACAGAAAATGAATATGTTACAGGTGTTGAAGTACAATGGTATGCCACAAATACACATCCATTCAAGGGTGTGTATAAGACAGAAATGGTAATTGATAAAAAAATTGCAGGAAAGAGAAAAAGAAAGAGTACAAATTTATATCGCCGCCACACAAACCTATTAAAATTGGAGGATGTTGATATACTTGTTTATGACTTCAATTTAACAAAGAGAGGATCTCTTTGCTTCAAGAAGATAGAGATTCTGAAAAGGTTGTTACTAGAAGGAACAGTGTTGAGATGGAAGTCTGCTAAAACGAGTCGTAAATCCAAAATAATTTTGAAACTTGAAATGGTGGGCATGCATGTGGACTCAAAGGAGGCACTAGTTGATGAAAGAGAAGAATATGAAACATCTTTGTCTGCACCCAGTTGTTCATTTGAAGATGTGAATTCTGATGGTGTGCAAAAAAATATGAGTGATTTTGAATAATTGTCTAAGACAGTTTATATAACTGGTGTTTGCATCGTATCTTGAAATAGAAATTTTGATTTCCATATGGTGTTAAATCAGAAGTTATGAGTCATTTTTATGTTGTTGAATTATATGTTTTAATTACGCTGATTTTTATTGTTTAGAATATCTACAATGCAACAATAAATTAGTGATATAATGTATGTTTCATTCAATATACAAATAATGACATTTTGATTAATTTAGTCATGTAATTTGTTCATAATGTCATGGTTTTTTAATTTTATGGTTGAAAATTTTCCAAATTATTTTGTATCTTTAATGTTATGGTTGAAAACAATTAGAATTTTAGCGATCTTTAGTGTAATGTTATTATATGTTTAACAATATGGATGAAAACTAATAGAATTTTAATGTGTTTCAGATCCCATTATTTCATCTTTATCGTCATTACTAAAACATGTTGAATTTATATTTAGGAAAGAAAAATGTTATTTTTCCAAAAGCATTAGTGTGTTTTTCCCCACAAATAGTTTTTTTTTGCACACAAGAATTCAGTTTTACTGGCATTTTTTAAAAATGTTAATTAACTCTAAAAAAACCCATTGTTCCAGTATCAATACTTTTCGTTTTTAGGGTGTTTTTTGCACAATTTTTGCATGAACATTTCGTTTTCACTGCCATTTTTTATACATGTTCAAAATTGACCCTAAAAAAAAACCATCGTTCCAGTGTTACACACTTTTCGTTTTTAGCACTGTTTTTTATGTTTTTTCGGGGTTTTTTTGCCAGAATTCCTGTTTTGAGTTTATAGTTCCCGTTTCAAAGTTTACATTGTTATTAGCCATTCTTCATCCATCATACAAGAATTAAACCATTCCACTGAATGTATGCAGGGATAATATTCCTCAACATTAATATAGGCCTTTTAATAGCACATTGAGCATATTATATACAACAATCACATGCACATGGATCTAGATAAGTACTTATCTTTTGATGTAATGTCTGGCAACTGAGATTGAGATTCAACTCTCCACCCAACCTTACATTTTCTTGCACTGCAACTTTTCTTGCAGCCAATCACCCCCGAACCAAATTTAGGGCTTAAGGATTGCTCAAAGGAAATAACCAATGTTGCCAGTTGAAATAGGGAATTTAGAGATCATTCCATCTCCACCCACCAACTAGTAAACGAATCCAAAGACTATGCCATCTCCACCCTTCAGTTTGTTCAGGGACTCCATAGGTTACTCCACCTCCATCCTTATGTTTGTTATATGGAATCCAGACGTAATTGCACGTCCACCCTCATACCAATAGCTTAGTAACTTCACCCTAAACCGGGAATCTAGAGTTCACTAAGAAGAACCAGGCATAATACCTTTAGTGGCTCCACCGTACATCGAGAATCTATAACTCACTGAATTAATTTCTCATCCTGCAACTAAACAAGGAAGGTGTCAGGACACTTCTTAGCCATGAATCCAGAGAAATGGGGCCTCCACCCAAACCAGGGAATCCAGAGAGCCATTGTCCTTGACCTCAGAGATGTCCAAACCACTCTTCTTTGTTCAAAACCAAAAAATGATTTCTCCTTGCATCTTGTATGTGTGTTGTTCTTCTCTTCTACTGCTCCAAGGAAAATCCTTCTCCCTTCCTTGTGTTGCCTCACTAATGGTTTGCTAATACCACTGTGTTCTGTATTGTGCAATGCACTCCCCAATTCCTCATAATATTGTCCACTCTACACAACTTTTTCTTTCTTTCTTTCTTTCTTTCTAGTGCTCAGTCCCTGCTCTCTATCTCGTGCTTCCTATGTTCTTTTCCCTTTCTTTTGTTTTCCACCAATCCTTTTGTTCTCCTTGCCTAGCCACATTGTGACATTATCTTGGAGAGATCTCTCGCTGCCCTCACCATGATGATCATTCTAACTATCTTCATGGTGGTGTGTTGTCACGGCTTCTCCACCAATGGTGAGTCTCCTGGGTGGTAGTTATGTTGGTCCCCACAACTCAACCATCTTGCCATATCTTTTCCTTAATCATTTTGATTTGCATTCATATAACAATTACGCGGGCTAGATTATGCTTCCATTAAGGATCAATTCTCAAATTTTCCCAAGCACTTCCTGCCCCAAGGCTTTCAAATTGTGTCCCATTTTTCATTCATTTAATTATATAAAATGGTTACAATGTTTGTAATAGGGGGAACTAGCCAGGGGCTATCATAGAGATGCACCTTCTCATTATCACACATGGTTGGATTTTTGGAGTTCTCTCTCACTAGAGCTTAATTGATATCTTTATCAGAGCATACGGTTATGTAAAGGGTTCTTTCTTTGTGGATGATTGTTGTCTATTCTTGAAGCTTCTCTATCTTGGTTATTATTTGGTGTATAAAAATTAATTGTGAAATGCTAAAGTCTTCCACAATCCTTCAATATTGATTCATCTAAGGGGTAAGTCTCACTTGGAAGGAAGATATTCTAGGGTTTCGCCTTCCTTTTCCATTTATTGGTTTGGTGATTATTTGCTGCCTTCCTTTGCTTTTCCTTTTGGTTTCATATTAAGAAGTATTAATTAAATTCATCAAGTCATGGTTGGTCATGTTGACGAAGGTTTTTCCACGAACGTTCATTCTTGTAGATCTTGATATTAATTGTTGATTTTAATTGGGTGAGAAATTACTATTCCTCTTGGTTTTAGTCTCAAAGCTCCAATCCTTGAATGAAATAATCCAACTTCGTGGAGGGTTTCTTCTTGACCTCATAAGTCATTTGATTCACCTTGACTCCATTGCCCTAGTTGGATTTGACACTAATCTTTATTTCTTTCTATCATTTCAAAACCCCAAAACTTTATTTTACTAAGGCTACTTTTAACTTCCCCTTGTGCCTTATTGCTTGATCCTAATCAGGATGTTTTTTTGCCCTGATAATCACGGAAATTTTGGCAATGTTTTGATAAAATCCGGCAGGGATTTTTGTAAATTCATGTCACAATTGTCAAACTTCAAGATTTTGGGTTCCTTAGCGGTTTTTGATAGTGCTGAATCCATTTCCACCATCAAAAACATGATTCAAACTCTGTTACTGCAAGATTTCTTGAAAAAAAATCCCCGGATTTTAGCCACTTTTTGCCATCCGAGCAATTCCTCTACCTCAGTGGCCGATGCTGATCTTAATACTCTTATAAAAGAGATCCCCTTAAGAGCCTGCCTAAAATAAAGAGATAGATTATTAAGATGACAATGATGACCATCTTAACAATGGTCCCTTTTATACCACTTCTTCCTCTACGTCAGCCTCTATTTGATGAAGATTCTCCTCATAAGATTGTTAAAATTATTTGTTCTTATCGATAATGCCTTTCAATTGAAATGCATTCAGGGAAAATATGCATTCAAGGAAAATGTGATTTGCTGACATATTAATTCGTTTCTCATTCGTTTGGAGTGACTCCATGAATTCTTCAATGGAAAGTACTCTCAAGTCCTTACAATTCTCAATCGCAGTCGCAACTGGACCAAGTCTAGGAAGATTTCTACACTAGTGCTTACTTGACTCACAATTTTCATAGCATTATTTGTTCTTTGATAGGCCCTTAAAAGGATATCTCAGGTTTTTCTTTCAAGTGCCTATTTGACTCACAATTTTCATAGCATTGTTGTTCTTTGATATGCACTTAAAAGGATATCTCAGGTTTCTTTTCACTTGGTGGCTGCTGCGATTCTTAGAGAAATTGACACATGCCTGGTTTGGTGTGTATTTCAAGTGGCTTGGTCAGCAGGCAATTGGCATCTAGTGTCCACTACATCCCATAAACAGAATAGCATCTTCATTTTAATGCACCGAAATGCACAGGTTTTCCCCTTAAAAACTGAGGGATCTGAGCCCGAGTAAGGTTGATGTTACGTTTGTTGATGGACATGAATCATTGTAACTATTCACCTTCCGAAACTTAACCAAAAGCTGAGACTAAGAAAAGGCCTCTTATGAATCTTTTCATTGTATTGCAAGCTGCTGGAACAGTGGCTCTTCGTGACAAAAATATCTACTAACTCCTGTCGCTTTGTAATCTGCTACTCTGATTCCAATTGAAGGTTAATTTCTGCTGTTTTTAACAGAGTTTACAGCAAAACAGAACACAAAATACAGAGGATTGAGGAAGAGGGAATACAATAACAGCTCAAAGGTTAACAGAATAGTCTGCCGCTGCAATAATCATGAGAGAAATCCACTTTCTTTCTTATTATTCCTAACAAACAATTATATCAAGTTATCGCAATTGAGTGCATAGGAATTATCAACAATTATCTGAAAACAGAAATGGGGTTGCTGCATGCTTTATACAGCTGAACGTAATTCACCCAATCTGTAAACAACTTAAAGCAATTAAGTAAACCTGCAATTGAAGAAGACATTATCACTATTGCTGAATTCTGCAATTGAAGAAGACAGGATCACTATTGCTAAAGTGAGCATCAAATTTATCCTTCAGTTGGATTGGAGCCGAAGTTAAGCGAACTGCACCCCCACATGTCTCTGTATTCATAATTACAGCACGGATGTGCTATTATTATACACCAAGTATTGTGTCATCTCAAAGTAGTTAGGTAGGCCAAGCTTCTCAAAATCATCCAACATTTTATATTCAAATTCGTAAGACAGAATGATTACATTGCTGGAACAGCTCGTCTCAATTATTATTGATTTTTTTGCAGACAAAGGACAAACTAACGCCTCTAACTATAGCTTGTGCCCCTAAGCTGCTTAGTGGATCTGTGCTCAATCATCGGATGACTTCTCAAAAATTCAAAACACCGCAGAAATTCCAGGGTCAGGAAGAAAGTGTTGCTCATCGTACTTGTTCCCACGACTGGAAAGCTGTATCACCAAGATAAGGGCAAGTTAAAATTAAAATAAAGCGGTCAAGTTCAATTCCGATGCAATTTTAACAAGGGAGTGATTTCAGTTCTGAGATTTACCTTGGGTGGAAAGCATCCAGTTGCTATCTTGACTGATAGCCCAGAAGAAATAACCCAACAGACGCCTCTCTTTGGCGAACGAAACCTTTGTTGCCACGGAATCTGGGTTGTCGTACGCAACCCAGATCATGTCTGATGAGTAGGAGTAGGCCGATACGGTATCCTTGTCGAAGACCTCTGTTGCGTTCTTCTGATTTATCAAGTCTCTGATCTCGGAGAAGAACATCACCCCCTTTTCGTTGCTTAGGGTTTGCTTGGGACCAGCAGCCATTGCAGGGGCTCCAATCCCCGTCTCGTCCAGGCTTTTCAGTATCCAGGAGCGCCCGTAGAGCGGCATTCCCATGACAATGTTGTTGGGAGAAACCCCAGAGTGGAGCCACGACCCAATTCCGAAGCTGGTACTGATGTTGGAGGATGGGTCATACAGGGCCGCATGAGCTCCGGTGGCGGAAATGTTCCAGGAGCCGTGGTAGTCGTAGCACATGACGTTCACCCAGTCCAAATTTTGGGCAATTGAGGTCGCCGGGTACGCTCTCTTCTCACTCGAAAGGAAGAAGTACTGTGCAAAATACACGGCTGCAGTGAGAAGGATCCGAGGGCGACCCGAAGCCGTGGCTTCCAAGTCGATGGCATGCCTCCACTCAGAGAACAGAGCGCCTAAGTTCTCCATCTCGACAGAGTTTTTGGGAAATTCCCAATCAAGATCGAGGCCGTGAAAACCGTATTTCCTGGCGATGGCGATGGTGGAATTTATGAATACCTTGCGGTCGGAGGCGTTGCTGGCCATTAAGGCGAAAGCAGTAGGACTCGATCCCCCGCCGCCGATAGAAAGAAGTGTCTTGAGAGAGGGTTTTTTCATGAGCAGAGTTGAGGTGAATTCTGCTGGGTCGTCAGTGGAAGGCACTTCCACCTCGAATGTCTGGTTGTTTAAGTGTGCGAAAGCATAGAAGATATGCGTGAAGAGGTCTGTGTTGATGGAGGTTGGAGGTGAGTAAGAAACTCTGTGTGATGGCCAATAGGCGGCCTTAACTCCTCCACCATTATTGATACTATCAACCAAAGGGGATAAGGAGGAATAGATCAATGAACATGTGATGAAGAGCAGAATGAGTAGCAGCTTTTTTGGGGCCTGAGCCATGGCTCAAGAAAATGGAAATCACAGATGGGAGTTGCTATGGATGTTCATTGTGGAGAAGAATGATAATCAATGGACAGACGAACTATCTATAATGGTGGAAGTCAGGAAGATAATTCATGGAGAGGGTTGAAGCTAAGAATTTGAGACCATCACGTTCAGGTGATGTGGATATCATTTGCTAACGTGATGAAGGGTCAAACCAATTTAAGTTCTGCAAGGAAGACCTGGTATGACATGGGGTGAGTCAGGCAGCCTTGGAAGTAACTCAGCAGTGCTGCACTCAACCTCCTGGATAGATAACGGAATTGCTGATAAGAAGCTGGTTAAGAGTATGCAAGGACAAGGGTTTTTGATGTTTTTCTTGCGGTGTGCTCCTTAAGTCTTTCTAGCACAAGGATGACCTGTGTAATAGTTTTAAGTCAAACGCGTTGCTTCAATTCTCTCATTTTCTCAAATGAGGTGGTTGGTGTTGGTGCGCAATCTTTATTTTAGGTATAAAAAGAAAAAGGGTTGATTACATTTAAAGAAAGACACCCCTTTGCAAGCTATTGAAATTACTATTTAAAGGTTTTAATTTATTTTTTCACAGTTTTAATTGAATAATATTTAAAATGATTGAATCGCTTTAATAGGAGCGTTAATGTAGTTTTGATGGGTAGATGTAGTGTTGATGGGAGTAGAGATCGATAAGATAGGCTCCCCTGTCATCTCACCCGTTGCACACCACAATACCAAGGTGAATTAATGAACCTTCGTCTCTCAAGGAGGGTAGGAGGTGAATTAATGAATCTTCGTATCTCAAAGGAGGAGGGTAAAAGGAGGAGGGTAGGAGGGTGGTGGAGGCTCTCAGACACGTTATTATATTAAGCTCCATTACATGGGCCAATGACTTCACAATATTTATTTATGTCAATAACCTAGTTTCCCTAGTTTCCGTATTCTTGCTTATTTGTTGCTTTCTCATGTTACTCCCTTTGTTGGCCATGACCTTAGAGCACTACGTAGTGGCTTGAGTGGGGATTTTTTCTCTGGTGGTTTTTTCTAAAGATAAGGGACTTACCTAGAATTTTTTGGCGGTCCAACCCTCCTAGCACAATTTACTAGTTAAACTCTTCCATTATCAACTCTTGTAGCTCCCAACTCTGCGTAATTCAAGTCTTAATTGCATCTTACTACTATTAGCTGCAATGACGCGCCAATGTGTCCGCTACTATAAAGAATGAAGAAGAGGTGTGATGGGTGACTCCAAGGCTCGGTTTCAACCGAAGTCTTCAACTTGAAGTTTTCAAGAGCACACGCCTCCCAACATCCAGGAGGAAATCAAACTAGTGGAGGAAATTCAGTAGAAGTGGTATGAAGTTTTCTGAGGAAAGTCTTCAACTTGAAGTTTTCAAGAGCACACCCCTCCCGACATCCAAGAGGAAACCAAACTAGTGGAGGAGGAAATTCAACAGAAGAGGTAGGAAGTTTTGGACTCTGACATAATGGCAGGCATCACTCCTTGGGTTCTTGACATGGTCAACTTGCGAGTAAGGAAGAATCACTACCTTCACACAATGAACCTCTACTAGCATGTCAAGTTGTTGTTGGATAAGGTACTAGTTGATAGAAGGCATGCTTAGGTTAATCTCATACATGGACTGGACAAGCTCAAGGTCCTCATGTTGAACGTGGAAGGGAGGGCTAGGCTAGAGATGGAGTCATCTCCTAGCTCTCCCATTCCTTTGTCATGCAAAGTTGAGAAACAATCCATCAATCTAGACACCTCTTTGTCCTCATGAAGCTCAAGTTTCCTGTCAATCATGATTTTTAATTTATGGATTTCTATGTTAGTCTCTTGAGGATGTTCACACCCTATCTTAGAGTGTATGTTTTGTTTTATTTGCCTACTGCCTTAGACATTATGGAATTCTAAAACCACTCCTTTTGAATTTTGTTATTGGTTTCCCAATTGTGGGCACACAAATGCATAATAATCTCTCAAGTCTCATGTTGTAATTTGCAATTGATTTATGTTGTCTTAGACTTAATACTCTGTTATGAAACCAGCTCACAAAAAGATAGAAAAGAGAGATCCACGCCTTAGAATTCAGCCTCTTCGAGGGGGCAACCTCCTTTACATTACATAAATGAACAATTCTTGGATGATACAAATGATAAGACCTCCTTTCTATATATAGGAGTCTAAGGGGTCATAACATAATTAGAGCCGACAAAACAATAATAATGTAAGGGCACACTAATAACAATAGTGGGCTTCTATGGGGCACAATAGTAACAATATGGGCACTACATGGGTACATCAATATAATAAGTGGGTTGTACTAATAACAATAAGGGGTTACACTAGTAGTATAACGGCCTAACATGCCCCTCTCCTTCAAAAAGTGTTGTCCTCAACGCTTGAGTAGTTCTTGATGCTTCTATATAAAATTCTTGTCGTCCCATGTGGAATCTTCTACTGGTAAGTACTTCCACCTGATGAGATACGTTGAAATTGATCGATTTCTTAGCTGCTGCATATGAGGATTCGGTGCATCCTATAACCTGACTCTAGAAGTAGCATCTGCATCTGCCAGGCGTGCATTTTGTGATTGTATCCATGCCTGCACTGTGGCATCATTTCGTTTTATAGATGGCCCTGCTGATGAAACTGTTGAATGCACCAACACTGGGGTATTTGCAGACAGATTAGAACCTCTTTGATGTAATGCTAGCATCTTGCCATGCAGTAAATTAGCTAAACCATTTAAGTCCTGCTTAGCATGTTCTTGACTACTTGCGACTTGATGTCCTTGCAAAACTCTCGATCTAGCTTGATAGTTGCATAGAGAAGAGCTTACTTTGGTGACTGCAATATTTGTACCAGGAGAACTACACCCGCGTTTTGATGCATCACTTGCTTTTCTGGCAACACCATGCACATCACTGTCATTTGTCATATTTTCAGATTTCATTACCTGAAGACTGGCAATGGACCTTGAACCATCAGCCTGCTTTAATGAGGCCCCATGCATGAGTGTGCTATTTCTTGAGACCATTTCAAGTAATCTGGACTGTGTTACTTCTGAACCAAATTTTGTACCTGCAAGGGCTAGGTCACTGGATGTGGTAACAGTTAAACCTGACCTTATGGAGCCTTGTTTTACTTCCGGAGAAGGCAAACTAGCTCTTCCATCACCACTAGAATTTAATGTGCCATGCCCAATCACTTCAGATTGAGGATTACGAATAGATTGGCAATTATCTATCCCTTGACATATTGCAGAATTTGAAACCAACTGTCTTGCTGACAAAGCCGCTGTAGCTGATGTAACAGTCCTGCCTTCAGAAATTAAGTTCTTTGGAAGCCCTTCATCTCTTAGTCTGGGATTATCTTCAGCGTTATTTGATTTAATCTTGGTTTCACCTGGAACAATTGGCGAGGTATTGGAAGAGGACACTGATGCCACAGATATTCTTTCATGTGACAATAAAGCACGAGGAGGAGCCTCATAATCACCGACCCATCCAGGGCCAAATGAGACACCTAGGGGCAGAGCTCTCCTTATCTTCTGAGCTGCAATCTTCCAGGCAACTGGTCCAAGGTTTGCAGCAAACCGAGCAAGACTTCTTGCATAAGCATGCTCTGACCGAATTCCAACAGGGATTAGCTGCTTTGACTCCCCATCTAGAATAGTAAGTATTGAGTCATTTCCATTCTCTAGTTGGTTAAATGGCCTGTAAGTAGCACGACGGTTTTCTTCCAACTGCAGTGGCCGCCTTCCATTTCTCCAAACCGGTTGCTTAAGAGAAGACACTGAATGTTCTTCTGCTTTCTCAGAATTGCTTTCAGCCAAGAATCCCATACCATCTAAATTTCCAAATAGATTTCCAGGCTTTTCAGCCTTCCATATCTTGGTGCTATCCTTTTTCTTCTTGATATGTCCTTCTATCTCTAGAGTTTTAGGAGTGTTAATTTCTTCCAATCCTTTACAAGATATGGTCGGATTCATTTCTTGACGCTCAATGTGATCTTTCACTTCTTGAACATTTTTCTTCTTGATATGTCCTTCTATCTTGATAGTTTGAGTGGTAGTTTTGACCAATGAATTACAAGACATGGTTGGATTCATTTCTTCTTTCTCGATGTGATCTTTCAATTCTTGCACCTTTTTCTTCTTGATATGTCCTTCTATCTTGAGAGTTTGAGGAGTGGTAATTCTTGCCAATGCTTTACAAGATATGGTCTGATTCCTTTCTTCTTTCTCTGGGATGGGGTCCTGGTGTATATCCTCTTTTTTTGATGGTTCTTGATCCTTTTCTTCCTCCTCTTCATATTCTATGTAAAATAATTTCTTCTCAGCACACTTATGACCTTTAGTGCATTTGCTATCACAATTGTAACAAAGCCCTTTTTCTCTTTTTTCTTCCAATTGTTGTGGTGTACCCCTTGTAGGTTGTGGGAGGCTAGAAGAAACAACACTTCCATCTTTATAGTTGTGAGGGGTATGCTTCATAATTTTGCTTTCCAATATGTCACAAAGCCTTTTTACTCTTTCCAATTGTTGTGGTGTTGCTCTAAAGAAGGTGTTTCTCTTTGTATCCTCATAATGTGCTATCATTTCCTCTATGAGAATTGACCACGTAACAAGTTGTTTACGAGAAAAAAGCCCTTTATACCTTAAAAATTGATCTGGTTCTAAATATGAAGATGCAATACATAACTTTTGTAACAGTGGTACACCATGTAGATCAAAATATTGCTCCATCTGAAGTATCCAATTTACCGGATCCTTCCCATCAAAATTCCTCATCTTGTTTTTTCTTGATTTTAGGAGCTCGATCTTGAAATGAATGTAACTCCGTACTTTTAAATCTTCAAGTTCTGAAATTTTGACCTACAGTAGCCCTCTATGTCCTCTTTCCAATGCCACCAGTCTGACCCCAATTTCATTCTCCAATGAAGAGTTATGCCAAATCTCCCATAGTGACCCGATTATAGACCTTTCTAGAAGAGTGAACTTGTATGAAGTGCCACGTGTCACTATTTGGACCTTTGGCTCTGGAAAATATCTAGACGAAACTAAAGTCTGTCCTCTTTTTGTTCCTTTTTTTGAAATTTCAATCTGATGCTCAGAGCGAAAGTTATGACGATTTTCCCCAGGTCACCTATTTTGAATGTAATTCAGGATTTTGCGAAAGGACCAACTTCCTCAGTTCATATCTTCTGTTAGCCTCCTGCTGCAGCAGGTTATTTATCTTTCATGATTGACATTTTTACATTTTTACATGCCAAATATGTCATTCTTTGCATGCTGCAATGTTCCATATTTTCTAACAGAAGCCAAAGAAGGATGCCATGAGAATGTGCCAGTTCAAGTGCCACTGCTGTGTTCCAATTTTGATGTACTATTCCATTTTGAAGAATTTTCGGTTAAAGGGAGGTCCAAACAGTTTAATCTTGGTCTCCCTAGATTTCAATTTTCTGTTTTAGAATATAGAGAATCACCATCTATCTAAACAGCTTAATCTTGGCAGGTTCCTAGATAGGTAGAGAAGCAAGGGTGCTCAACAGCTCAATCTGAGCCCTGGATGAAATAAATGTAGATATAGATAGGAAGACAGTAAAAGAAAAAGTCGAAAAGCTGGGTTTGCAAGTCTAAGTGCACCCAAACCAAAAAGAAGAAAGAATGCTAGGTAAGTAGGCTGGGTAGATAGTTTTGAGTTGTAGAATGTTGATTTGTGATCAATTTCATGCTTTCAAGTGTCATATCTGTTCAGGTCACAATTATCAGGAAGTGGCCATTTGAAGGATTCAAGAGAGGCATGTCTAACTCCCCCTTCTTCCTCCTTCCCCAAATCATTCACTAAACTTCCCAAAGAGGTCAAGCTCTGCTTGATATCTATCAATTTCATCATTTTCATATCAATTGCCTTGGTAAAGATCTGCTTTTCCCAAGGAATATTCATGCTCCCTTTATGAATCATGGTTTCCCTAATGGCCTAAGAATCACACACTTAGTGCTTTCTCATCATGGTCATTTTAACCACTTACTTTACTATATAGCTCCCTATCTATCTCCCCTTCCCCCTACTAAAACAATGTTAATAACTCCCCTATATACTTATCCCCTCCCCCTGGTTGAAAAATAACCTTAAATACACTTGCGAATTGCTAAGTTTGTCTGAAACATAGCAAGAACCCTCACTTTGCGCCCTTAAAACCATCTTCCAATGCAATGGACTCCTTCCAAAGCATGAAATTCTTCTTTTTAGGTTATCAAACCCTCCCAAGGCCTCAAATACTCTTCAAAAGAGTATATACCCTTCTTCTGATCACAATAACCCTCGCCGACTACCTTAACATTCTTCCGATCCCTTTGGATTCCCCTCTGATGCGATTATCGTTGTCGCAGGCCTCAAGGTAATGTTGCTCGTTCTTGTCCTCCCCGATGGATGCTCCACTGATACCATTTCGCAAATCAGCGTATCGCAATAATATATGCCGCATAGATATGTCCCTTCCCCTTTTCGCCG
This sequence comes from Pinus taeda, assembly GCA_000404065.3. NCBI lineage: Eukaryota > Viridiplantae > Streptophyta > Pinopsida > Pinales > Pinaceae > Pinus > Pinus taeda. The sequence continues at coordinate 112,358 of APFE031265382.1, forward strand.
ATGCGATATCGCTAGTCGACAATCAGTGGTCGCAAGAATCATGTTCCCTAAATGCATTCCGCTTCCTCTTGCCCCGGCGCGACATTTCCATCACATCAAAAGAGCATATCGCATCACAAATGCTTCCTCGCCGCATGCCTCCATTCATTCATATATTTTGCTTAAAACATGATTTATCATTAAGACATGTTTCACTGCAAATTCATCGCAGATCGCAGTATTTCAGTTACCGCTATCGCATCGCAAAAACATATAAGGTACCGCACCATTTAACACCCTGCCATGTCACTTTGCCACATCACCCCGCTAACATCATCTGTCGTACCAAGACCCACCACTGACGTCATGCTGACGTCACCCGCCAAAGAAGGGTGTGCAAGCGTGAAAAAGCATCTTAGGAGGCCCGGATTCAAATTCTGAGGCAATTTTCGATGCGCGATTAGCGCTTAGCGCTAATCGCGCATCATTACAGGAAATGGGCCAAATTGGGGAATCTTTAAGGAATCTTTTGATTCCATAGCCGTTTTTGCACCGAAAAGAGCAGAAAAGGCCCGATTTTGCAGTTTTAACGTATGCAAAGAAAGAGAGAGACCCGGTTCAGGCATTAAAGAGTATCAGAGCAAATGTGAAGCCAAAATCCATGTCAAAGAGTATAAGTGTTGCGGCAAAGTGTATCACTGAAGATCTTCTCAAGGCTCAAGACGAATAAAAACATTAAAAGAAATCGTTGAAAGTCAAGAGGCAATTAAGGAACAATTCAAAGCTCAACATCACAGTGACTGCACATTAAAACTCACATAAGATCAGTGGACCAAAGCTCAATGCTCAATTATTGCAAAAGCACTGCACCAAGTCACAGAGGGCACTACATTATCTCTTTTTTATCCAGTTGCTTCTGGCGCAGCTCAATAGACATTTTATTTTCATTTAATTTCAGCACAAATTTAGGTTTAAAAAACTTTTCCCGCAAACCTGTTTAGGTCGGTTGTAAAAAATACTTCTAGATATTTTACCTATAAAGACAGCCCTGAACAAAGTGAAGAGGGCTGGTTTTTTGTTGGTTGGATGTTTTGCTTAAGCAGAGACTCGCACTGTATATCTGATAATTTCTATAATCAAAGACTGCTTACAAGCTTGGAGAATGAATTGTGTACAGTGTTTAATGGTTGAAGAGTGGCTGTGGAATTCTTGTGCTAGTACATGACCCAATAAGTGTTTCTTACCTCTGTTTTTCCATTCATACATCATTATCTAAACAACAGAAGGAAAGATTAGCTTAGAACTTGTTTAATTGCACTCTATGCTCAATTTCTGTTGTTTCTTTATGTTTTTCATCTGTTTTAGGCATAAATATGAATTCCATCTAGCTCATATTTTCCCTAATTCACCATGTATGACAGTTATCCAAGGATTCTTAACTGCCCCTATATAGAGCTCATTTTCCTTCCCTCTGTTAAGTTGATTGAGAGATTCTTAATTGCCTCCCATTCCTTACATTTCACCCCATCTCTTTAGCTTGAAGTTTGTTTCATGTGCAACTACCTTGCTCCATATTCCTCTTGTGATCAATAACGCCTACCTGCGGTTCTACTCCTTGACTCCATGCCCAGAGGTTTGAAACTCATCACTCTATGCATGCCTCATTGCTTGAAAGCATCTTCCTTCCATTCAAACACCATCCAAACATAAACAAAATCCATTGAACCCAATAAATAGCCTAAAATCATCATCAAAAAAGATAAATCATCAAGAGAGATCCCTCGCTGATCGCAGGTGGGCTAGAACCTGCAATCCAAAGATTGGTTTGTGGTTACCTCAGCCGTATCCCTTCCAGAGCTTAGGGACAACCTGAGTGATAACATAATGGCGACTCCACTGGGGAACTTCCTCAGATAATCTCACAAAACCAGTCTGAAGCTCTGCGGAGAAAGAAACTGACCTTTAAAAAGTTTTTGTTTAACCTGTATTGCTAGAAAATTTTCCAAAAAACAAGCTAGAAGCTGGCTCCCAAGAAGCATTCATGTTACACAAGATCAAATCCAGATCCAAATCCCCCAGCTGTTTTTGAAAACCCCAATATAATTCCTACGATCCTTAGAAAATAGGAGAAACAAGAAGGTTTGACTGCTTCCAGTCCTAAAACAGTTCAGCGTAGCCATTTTGCAACCCCTGTTAAAGTTCTGTTTCGCTCAAACCCTACTTCCCCTTGTTCATCATCCACTTCTACAAACCCAGTTTCCACACATCCATCTACTGTGCATACCACCACTACTACTCCAAATATCCCAGTTGCCCCAGTTGTTCCACTTATCCCTATTGTTCCACTTATCCCTGTTAATATGGCTAATAGATATGCACCTTTACAGCTGCCTGCAAATCCCAGGGCTATGCCTCAAGATTACCAGACAAAAATTACCTATTTTGATGGCACAAATGCCTGCATAGCCCTTCAACATACAAAGAAAGTGCAGGATTACTTTTAGAGTTATGAGATTGATGATGATAGTGTGAGAATGAAGATTTTTGTCCAAAGTTTGACTGGTGATATCAGGACTTGGTTTAGAGCACTCCCAGCCAATACCATAGGAGACCCAGAAGCCTTATATCAGTCGTTTATCAATAGATGGGAGAAGAAGAAAGACCCCTTGCACATATTATCTGAGTATGCCACTATCAAAAGAGGCCCTCGGGAAGCTGTTTTGGACTATTATGCAAGGTTCAATAATGTCTACAATGCAATACAACAGAACTTAAGATCTCCACCTGATCTTGCTTTGTACAAATTCCCTGATGGTTTTGATGCTGAAATGGCTTATCAGTTAAGGGAAAGATGTAGGTTTTAACCCCGTACAGAAATTACCTGCATACGAATTCTAAATCACAGGAAAAATAAAAATACGAGAGCATAACACATAAAACACATATACACAGAGATTTCCCACTGGATCTGAAAACCGAGACTACTAGTTTGATTTTTCATTATATTCCTTTCAATGTTACAATACATATTTATACATGCCGAAGCATCCAATACCATGGACCGAAAACCATCGCGTCCAA